>CAUYQG010045895.1:0-10419 GCA_963574415.1 Tarsius wallacei
TTTTCATGTGTCTGTTGGCTGCCTGTGTATCTTCTTTTGAGAAGTGTCTATTCCTGTCTTATGCCCAGTTTTTAATGGGGCTGTTTGTTTTGTTTTGTTTTGTTTTGTTTTTTTTCTTTCAACACGTTTGAGTTCCTTGTAGATCCTGGATGTTAGGGCTTTGTCGGATATACAGTTGGCAAATATTTTTTCCCCTTCTGTGGGCTGTCTCCCCACTCTCTTAATGGTTTCTTTTTCTTTGCAGAAGCTTTCAGTTTAATAAGGTTCCACTTGTCTATCTTATCTCATATGGCACAGACATCTGGGGTATTTATCAGGAATTGATTGCCTACTCTGATTTCTGTAAGGGTATCTCTTACATTTTCTAAGATTTTTATAGTTTGAGGTTTTACGTTTAGGTCTTTGATCTACTTAGAGTTGATTTTTGTGTATGGTGGTAGGTAGGGGTTCTGTTTCAATCTTCTGCAACCAAAACCACATTGAGATGCCATGTAACCCCAGTAAGGATGACCATGATTAATAAAACAGACAACAACAGATGCTGGAGAGGATGTGGAGAAAAGGGAACACTTCTACATGCGAGTGGGATTGCAAACTAGTGCAACCTCTATGGAAGTCAGTGTTGTGATTTCTAAAAGAGTTAGAAATTGCCCTTCTATGTGACCCAGCAATCCCCCTACTGAGAATATATCCAGAAGAACTCAAATCATTCTACAAAAAAAGATACCTGCACACTCATGTTTATTACAGCACTACTCACAATGGCAAAAACATGGAACCAACCATGCTGCCCATCAAAACTGGACTGGATTAAAAAAATATGGTACATATACACTATGGAATATTATGCAGCCATAGAGAAGGACTAACATGGAGTTTGCAGCAACTTGGATGGACTTAGAGGATGCAATATTCAGTGATCCATCACAGAAACAAAGAAAAGAGTACCACACATTCTCACTCATAAGTGGACCCTGAACATTTACCATGATATTATAAGAAAGAGATTGTCAGTAGTGGGATACTGCTGGGATGGGGGGAGGGACACAACATCAAATAGTGTACCTGATCTCAACCCAGGCTGAGTGGGGACCAAAAGGAGGCCCAAACTTTTTATGTATGATGGCCACTTGTATACCTAATCCTGAATTGTAGCCCACATTTCTAAAATAAGTAAGTTAATAAATTAATACAGATTTTACTAATACATGTGTAAATATTATTCCAATCCTTATTGTCCTTCCTTACAGAAATGTATACTATGCCCAAAGTTTATTCCTTTTATATAGAACCGAACAAAATAAATAGCTACGTATAACATTTAGAGATTCAGTTGAGACAGTCCCAGTCTGAGTAAAATAAAACATGCTCAAGCTCTTCATTAGTCACAATAATTTTAACAGAACTGCATTATGTAATTTTCAAAATAATCCTGAAGGAGACAGTTTGGAACACTTTAAAATACATACACAAGATTGTCGATATTCAGTTTTACTCCATTTTCTGTTAGTAATCTGTGAGTTTGAGACTAGTCCTTAATTTTTTTTTCTTGTGTAATATAGAGAGTAGGACTATTTTAATCCAAAAGCCTCTTTAAGTGCTAAGATATGGAATATATACACTTATTTTAGAGAGAAGGCCAAGAGAAATTTACTTTTTCTATGCAATTGTTACTAATTGACATGTTGAATGAAACTCAACAGAATGTTTCTGTTTTTACCAATAGTTTTTGTGCCATTTCATATTTACAGAAACATAAGCTTTCTTCTAGGCAATTTGAGAACGAATTTCACTTCCAAATTTAATGACAATAAATTTTTAAAAATAATTCATTCATTTAATCAGTTAGTAAGAACACGAGGATTTTAAAAAATGTTTAACTCTTAAGAATCAAAGGAATAGGAGAAAGCCCAATTATTGATGTGCTGTTTTAGCAGTTTAACAGGGAAGACACAAACACCATAACAACAATAATTAAGATTTCCATAAAATTCTAAATTGTGTGGCACAGATGCTAGCTACTAGATATTTAATAATGTACTTGATTTATAAGTGTACATACACAGAGGAAGCTAATGCATTTAAATACTCAAGAAGTACAAACAAACAGTAAGTTTGTATTTCTAGATGTGAAACTTACTTGATGAATACTCCCTAAGGGCTTACATAATACCTTTAACTTTTTCTTTTTTACATGTAACACTGTTTTTATTGCTTCTAGTTTCAAGCTCAAGGAACTTCTATGAGAATTCTATTATAAAGTGAAATAGCTGTTCATGATTTAGCATATTTTATTGGTTCACTTTACATGATTTATATCACCAAGAGGTACGTAATTTATTTTATTTAAAGAGAGCTTCAAACTTTTATCTGAAGAGTTGAATTATTATTTTTGTTCCTTTAAGGCATTCATCTCTAAAATGGTAAACTGGTAAATACTGTGTATCTGAGACATCAAGCTGAAAAGCTTGTCAACAGAAACAAGACTTTCAACTCTCAGACTGTTCCAGTTCACTGACGGAATCCATGGACTAAGAACAATTTGAGTACAGGTCAGAGTACTGCTGTCATTTTAATAGCAAGTTCCACCACTGTGCTTACTCAATTTCTAGAAGATATGGTCAGAGCTGACTTGATATAAAGTGCATATTGAAGAAAATGAGTGGTTTCATGTAGCTGGGAGTAGATTAGTTATGTGCCAATCTATCTATTGGTACAAATAAAATAATTTCTATGTAGTGGACGATCTACTAACTACCTCAGAAAATGTGAGTTTTCAGAATAGCAGCAGGGATGTAAGTACAATGTGATCACAGGTAACAAAAAGAGAAATTGAAAAGTAATCTTTTATGCCGCATCATAATGTTTTATAAGTAACTCCACAGGAAAGTGGAAAATCTCAAATCATATAAATGCACATTTATCATAACTATCATAAAGGAGACATTTTGCTTTGCTTTATGTTTTCCTTAGTCTTGTGTGACATAACTATATCTTCTCCAAAGTAATAAACGTAAGTACTTTGTACTGAGCACATTTCAAAAGAACTTACTGACTTAAGAGCTTTTCCCTTCTCTACTATAATTGTCAGAGTTTTGAACGGTTTAAGTTAGAGGTGATCACATGGGATTTTGTATCTTGCAGTGACTTAATCCATAAAACTTCATAACCTCAATTCGTAAAACATTTTAAAAAATTATCTGCACTATTTACAAGCACCATAATTTGAGTACATCACTTAAATTCTCAATCTTGCTGCTTTTTTAATCTATAAAATGTAGACAGGTATATTCACTGTAATAACTTTGTTGCTTTGGGCAAAAAATTAAACAAAAAACTATCCTTGTGAACAGTCAAATGTAGGATGTAAGCATATATAGAAATTTAGGATGTGAAACTACAATGTCTGTTACCTAATTTATTTCCAAGTTGACTGAAGTAATTTAGTGGACTAGGGAGTATGTTTCACTCTTCCATCACTGTCCCTCTCAGTTCTGCTCAGTCTAGAAAATCAACCTAAAAATATTTTTTAGAACATGCTTTGGTCATGAATAGATAAATATTATTTACCAGCAAATGCAAATAAACTTGCAGATAAACTATACGGAAGAAATATTTGTATTATTAGCAGCAACATCCTTATTAATTCCAATGATTAAATTTTTTTGAGGAACTTTGAAATATCATTTTAAACTGGGTCAATTTTATGTATATCTATTTTTATAAAACTATCTACCTTTCTGACATTTACATCTACTGAATGGAGAAGCAAAAAAAAAAAAAAGAATACTATGCTATAGTTAACGTATAACAAAACCTACTTGTGAGAAAATATAGAGATAAGCTTCAATTCTACATTGTTTCGTGAATATTTGCTGTTTTCATCCTTTAAAAAAGAAAGAATAAATACTAGTATAAATAGACTACTTCCATCTTGGAGATGTACATATATGCTTTTGTAGAGTCTATAAAGTTTCTGAGGTCTGATTCCAACCATTTTTCTTCTTTACTTCTCATCTTCAGAGATGAGAATTTCCTAGTTTGCAGTGACAATAATGAATGAAAGAATGCTAAGTGCAATGAAGCAAACATGAAAAATGAAATGAACCACTTACTACATCTTCATCTTCTTGTGATCTTGCAGTTATTGACATATATTCCTTGATGATCTGGCAGAAACAATAAACTCACCATCTTATTATGACCTTTTATCTACTGCAGTCTCTACCCCATCTTAGAAATATTAGAGATTTGTTTTGGTGCAATTGAAAAACTGGTTTTAAACATAGATTTCATGCTTCATCTGTATTTTTCTTGTCCACCATTTGGCACCATAAACTTTTCTAAGGAAGTTCTCTATCATACATGTTATGTGCTTTTAAGTGTTTCAGAGTGCTTTAATTTTGATTACTGATCAATGTCTGTCTCCCCATAAACTCTATGCTCCATGAGGGCAACACAACTTTTCTTACAATTTCATTCCCAGCACCTCTAGAGAACCTGGCAGTATAAGACCATTAAAAATATATGATGAATGGCTCAATGACTGACTTTAAAGAATGAATTAAGCTAACTTGTTACAAAATGTTAAGAGATTTTTCCAACAACAATGAGAAACCATAAATGTGATTTCCCATTGCAGCAGCACATTATAACATAATGATGTGTCTGTGGTTTCGTATAAAGCCTCCTAAGAGACAAAGGAGAAAGAAGGGTTCTTTATGACTTTCAATTGGAAGACAATAACAGGTGTTACTCTTTCGGGAAAGATTAAAGGACTAATATTGTCTAGCGTAGGAAACAACATTATGGAAAATGTTCATTGCTGTATTTGCGTGTAAAACCTAAGCTACAAATCAACATCGCTTGTTGAAGAGAGAAGCATTCACTAAATAGTAGGTCAAAAGCAGTGTTGTGTTGCTATATTTTCCCTGACAGACGGTGATGAAATATTGACTTAGGTCTCTGGTATCAAGCAGTATCTCTTTAAGCAGTGGCCTCTTAAAGAGATACTGCTTCCAGAAGGGGAAAGGAACATCTTACGGAAGGTATGAGTTAAATATCTGTAGAATGCATATGCTACTATCATTTACTAATTCTAGTAATAATATTTTCCTTTTTGTTTACAGATAAGTTTTTTCTCTCTTCTTCTTTCAGTTGAATGATAACATTTGCTTGAATTGCAAATGAATACTTAATATTGATGTTGAACTTTTAAAAACTGAAACAAAGGTGAGCTTTTTCTAGAATGTGTCAATATCTGCAACTCTGAAACTGCTTAAACTGAAGGCATAAGAAAGTCATGGCAAGTTATGAATGATGACCACCTGAGAAGAAATGGTAAGACTGCAACTTTTCTGTTTTCTTGGCAGTATTCCCCTTGTTGTTTTCTGACTTGTGCCAAGTAATTGGAATCAAACAGATAACAAGTTAATTTCCTTTTCTCTCTCTTCTTAACTCAATACACTCATATTCTTCACAAGGAAATGTAACAATGTGTCTGTCACTTAAAATGAATCACCAGATGGATCTATAAAAATAGTAAAAGGGAAATATGGAATAAACTTCTGGATGACACAGGTTAATATATCCATCTAACTTTGTGTTTTTCTAAAATATTTTTTGGTTTAGTTAATTAGTTTTAATGAAGAGATGATAGCAGGACAGTCAACTGCATTGCTTTAATAAAACTTAATTTAAGTGATTGGAGATGAACAAGTGTCCAAAAAGTAATAACTTTTAGTTGTGTCACAGTCTGTACAATAAATAAAATTTGTAATTGTATCTTCTTTAACTGAGAAATGGGGAATTGTTACCTAAAATAAAAGTTAAAATCAAATGAAAGTTTGGCATGGTAGGAGGACAGAGGAAAGCTAATATAACTGATGCAGTTTGAGCTATTAGATATGTCCTATTACTATTCACTGAGAAGGTGACAACTGTGGAAGGAACAATTTTTGATTAATTTATTAGGTTATGAAGTAAATAGTGCTTTATTGTGACTATGTAAGATGCAGGTAGAGCTATTTATTTTATATTTAAATATATGGTGGAAGATAAGGGCATTGCCAAAGATACAAAATTTCAGATGTTATGTATAAATCATCATATAATTATATTATATGTATACATATAAATCATATAAACTGCTTAAAAGTAACCCCAGAGAAAACTTAGTTTTAAAAAAAGAAAACAAGGATTAACAATTTGCCCCAATCTGTTCACATATAATATAATCATAATGCCGTTATAAAAACAAGGCAGCCAATATTGATACAATACTATTAATTAATATAGAGATGATATTCAAATTTCCAAAGCTGTGTAGCCATCTGTTTTTCTGGACCTGTATTATACATTGTATCTAGATGTCTTTTCTCTTTTATTTCCTTTTACTATTAAGTTGTAAAAAATATAGACTCAAGAAAGAATCTATGGACCAATATCAAGCAATTTCCAGAACACATCATTTAGTAACTAAAATATAAAGTTTATCTATAATCTGCAATCTTTCATGTAACAAAGAAAGAGAAATAAGCAAGCATATATCTATCTGCTCAAGTATACAGCAAGGAGAAACCAGAAACTAATGAGACTACACAGATATGTGGAAATCAAAGTGTTGACAGAATGCAAAATGCAATGGAATAGAATAAATAGGGTAGAGTAACATTTATCTTTCTATACTTGTTTATAGTTTAGACTTCCAGGAAAATCTCAATATTTTACATAATTGAAAAATAATATATATTTAAAATCAACCATGATGTGGCAAAGAAGCCAAAATGGATTGAAATACTAACAAATAGGTGATAACATGATCATATCAAAGGAGTGGAGAAGAAAAATATTAGCCCGACTTTGTAAAATGATATTTTGGTACCATAAAGTGTAGCAAAATAAAACCTATACACAAGTCGGACTTGGTGGCTCAATCTGTAATCCTAGCACTTTGGGAACCCAAGGTGAGTGGATTGCCTGAACCCATGGACTCGAGACTCACCAGGGAAAATGGCGAGACCTAGTCTCTACAAAAAAAAAAAAAAGAATTAGCTGGGCGTGGTAGCGCGTGCCTGTAGTTCCGGCTACTTGGATGGCTGAGGCAGAAGGATCACCTGAGCCCAGCAGGTCGAGGCTGCGGTGACCGGGAGTTTGCCACTGCACTCCAGTCTGGGCGACAGAGCGAGACTCCAACTCAAAAAAGAAAAAAAGGAAAAAAAAAAATCTGTACACCAATACTTAGTCCAATTATTAAATAGGTTTTTCACAGAGGTATTGGTTAATAGCCCTGAAATTCCTTTTTGTGGTCTAGGATTCCACAAATATCTACATATACTGAAGATTATAAAAGCAATTTTCTCACTGTTGAACACAATGCCTCCAAGTGCATAAAGGGAAAAATTACAGTGAGCTCTAATATATACGATTGGGATTGTTGGTATCAGCATATACTCACGTCTTTTAATGTATTAACAGAAGATATGAAAAAATATATTTGTGTTTATGTGCATATACGATGCACAAAAAAACAGAGCCATCAACAGTTATAAAAAATAAGAAAAGGTAAGTCTGAAAAAAAAGGAAGTTGATTTTTTCTGTATTTAATTTCCATGAATATTAGGATCAAAATGCTCTATTTTAGCCTAAACAGAAGTGAGTATATAGTAGGTAAATGTTGATATTTCAGAGATCAGCACATATTTCATTGCAAAATGAAGAATGTCACAACTGAAAATTGCAAATGGGATTTCAGCACAATAAATATAAAATAACTTTAAACTAATGGCAATTAAAAATTCAATTTCTATTGCATGTCAGAGGCTTGTGGATGATACATGCAAAATACGGCTTGGAGAATATAAGACCAAACCTTCAGAGTAGTAAGTTCTTTAGAATCTAACAAATAGGAAGTCCTAATTATTGAGCTTCAATAAAGCAGGCATCCAGGACATCATTTGTTTACTGCCCATGAGAGGATTTAAACTTCCATTAAAGAGAGTATACAAAGAATTTTGGGCATTGTTTGCCTAAAATTACCAAGAACCCACACATAAGAAAGCAGAGACTTATGACAGTGTGCTTTAGGTCATAAGACCTTATAAAAATGATGAAAAATAAAACTAGAACAAAGATTACTTAAAAAGAGGTTTAGATATGTTCACATATTATTTATTTATTTATTTCAAATTTGTTTTAAAGTTCTGGGGTACAAGCGTGGCTATACTTATAAGTACATTGCATGCAGGTGATGTTTGGGCTTCTAGCTGGGTCCCCCTCCCTCTGACAGTGGACCCAATACTCAGGGAGTTGCCATGTGCTCCCCTTCTCTCCATATCTTTGGCTGCATTTCACTGAGCGTGTACTTCATGCCAGGCATTATGCCAGGCCTTGTTAGTACAGAACAGGGCACTTTGTTAATAATGTTAAGATTTTTTACAGTGGATTTTGAGCTGTTTACCAGAATTATATTGAAGCATATTTTATTTAGTTTCACACAAACTTGAAGTAAGTCATAATCTTCTTTCGTTTATACAGAACAGTTTGAACCAGCCATATGGCAAACTCAGAATACATTTCTTAATTTGAACATTACTTTGGATTAATTAAGAATCTTTTCAATCTTGAATACAAATATTATTTTAGATGTCATTTGTATATTAAAAATAAATTTTGTATATAAACTTAATAAGATATTTTCTTTTATGCTTTTTCATTTTCCAGTGGCACTGCTTTAACCAACTAAAAGAAAATGGTAATTGAAAAAAAAATACTAACAAATCAAATGAACACAATAATAAAAGTGAAAAATCATTATTTTTTTTAATTGGTAGCTCCATGTGCAATTTGGCTGCTCCTGAATTAGTATATGATCATTGAAATCCTTTATTTAAAAGTAAAAATATAATCACATGAAATTTTTAAAATTTTTTTTGTTTCTTAATCATTTTATTTTTAAAATGTGGGATACAAATGAAGGTTAGATGCATACATGGTCATCATACAGGTAAAGTGTGGGTACCCTTATTGATGTTATGTGCCCCCCCTTCCCCCTACTGCCAATCCCTATCTTATGGTGTTATGATAAATGTTCAAGGTCCACTTATGAGTGAGTACATGTGGTACTCAGATCTTTGATTTTGTGATAAATCACTGTGTATTATAGACTCTAATTCCATCCAGGTTGCTGTAAATTTTATATTTTTGTTTTGTTTTATGGCTGCTTAATATTCCATAGTGTAAATGCAAATTTTCTTAATCCAGTCCACTTTCGATGGGCAGCATGATTGGTTCCATGTTTTTGCTGTTGTGAATAATGCTGCAATAAACATGTGTGTGCAGGTATCTTTTCATAAAGTGATTTGAGTTCTTCCAGGTATATTTCTAGAAGACAGATGGATGGGTCGTATGAAAGGTTGACTTTTAGATCCGTTAGGAATCACCACACTGTTTTCCACAGAGGTTATACTAGTTTACACTCCCACCAACAATGTAAAAGTGTTCCCTTTTCCCCACATCATCCTCTCCAGCATCTATTGTTTTTTAAGTTATTCATGATAGCCATCTTGACTGGAGTTAAGTGATATCTCAGTGTGATTTTAATTTGCATTTCTTTGATGATTACTGACCCTGAGCATTTTTTCATATGTCTATTCATATCTTTTGCCCATTTTTTAATAGGGTTGTTTGTTTTTTTCCTTTTGGCACATTTGAGCTCTTTGTAGACCCTAGATGTTAGGCCTTTGTCAGATATATAGTTGGCAAATATTGTTTCCCATTCCATGGGCTGTCTCCCCACTCTCTAGGTGGTTTCTTTTGTTTTGCAGAAGCTTTTCAATTTGATGAGGTCCCATTTGTCTGTCTTATCTTTTATGACATTTGCTTTTGGAGAGTTGATCAGGACTTGGTTGCCTATTCCAATTTCCGTAAAGGTATTTCCTATATTTCTTCTAGGATTCTTATAGTTCACAGTTTTACATTTAGATCTTTGATCCATTTTGAATTGATTTTTGTGTATGGTGATAGGTAGGGATCTTCTTTCAGTCTTCCTGCATGTAGTCAGCCAGTTTTTCCACCATCATTTATTGAATAGGTTCTTCTCTCCCCATTGTTGTTGGTGGAGGCTTTGTCACAAAGATGAGTTGGTTGAGGAATTGAGGTTTTGCTTCCAGAATTTCTATTCTGTTCCATTGCTCTATATTCCTGTTCTGGTACCAATACCTGGCTATTTTGATTATTGTAGCTTTATAGTAGAGTTTGAAGTCTGGAAGTGTGATACCTCCCATTTTGTTTCTTTTGCTAAGGATTGTTTTGGTTATTCATGGTATTTATGTTTCCATATGAATTTCTGTATTGTCATTTCCAGGTCTGAGAAGAATTATGTTGGTAATTTAATAAATATTACATTAAATCTGTAGATTG
>CAUYQG010045896.1:0-64093 GCA_963574415.1 Tarsius wallacei
TTTTTTTTGTGGCTATTGTGAATGGCATTGTGCTTTTTATTTGGGTTTCTGTTTGTTTATTATTGGTGTAAAGAAATGCGATTGTCTTTTGCACATTTATTTTATATCCTGAGACTTTGCCAAAGTCCTTTATCAGTGAAAGGAGGTTTTTGACGGATTCTCTTGGGTTTTCAAGGTATACAATCATGTCATCTGCAAAGAGAGATAATTTGACTCCCTCTTTACCTATTTGGATACCCCTGATTGCCTTCTTTTCAATCACTCAGTTTCTACTGGAGTATATTTTAAAAAATACAGAAACTGAGTCTTACAAGGGGAATAATTACATGCAGAGTAAGTTATTGCTTTGCTCTAAAATCTTCAATGTCTGATCTGTAATTCATTACAAGGACCTATCCAAAGATACGAACTGCCCTGACAGGTCAAATATACTTCGAGGTTAGTCATATATTCTCTGTTATGTGCCCCAAATAGCACAGTAGTTTGTATGACAAGACTAGATTTGTTACAAATTTTCTTTTATTTTGGGACCCACTAAAAATGGACAAACTTTTGGATCACTTTTTGGAACAATTTTCCTAAAATTGGTATTTGCTGCCTCTAAATTTCAAAGAAACTCATTGAATTTTGGAGCAAATGAGGTGTTACTTAGGTATTATTTTGGTTTTATTAATTACATAGGATTAATAAAATCCTATGTAATTTATGTCCAAGCCAAGCCTGTTGTTTAACTTCATGTTGCATTTTTTCTGTGTAATTAAGGAAATTCATCATTAAAGATGATGCAGGAGACCTGACACTTGCCTTGAAGAATAAGTTGCTGGAGATTCTCCAGAGTTTGAGTCCCTGGGGTTGCTGTTTTGTTTTGTTGCTATGAAGAATAAGTTGCTGGAGATCCTCCAGAGTTTGAGTCCCTGGGGTTATAGACTTAGATGCAAAAATCTTGGTGCCCCAGGTGTATTCAGCCTACAGAGAAACAGGAGACTGGTGGCTTGCTTCTCTGTAGCAGATAAGTTTACTCAGATTTTCTATGAAACTGAAAATAGTGTATTTTTGATATGCTATTTTTTCATGTTAAATCACTGTATATATGCCATTCAGTGCTGAATCTAATAACATTAAAGAAAGAAGTTAGCACTCATGGAAATAATTGGTCTTATATCCATTGACAACTATTTCACAAAGAATAGTAATATACTTGCCACCTGGAAATGGATGTTTGTCCATATTCTCTGCAAATGGACCTTAATTGATATGTACACTTTTACAAGAATGGAAACAGATTAGTCTTGAGTTAACTCTTACCTAATAAGTCTTGAGATGATGTCTGAGCTATAGTAGACACTAACCTGAAGCCAGAAACCCTAATAAAGTGTACAATCTACTCAGAGGTCAAAATTAGCCATTTTCTTTCTCAACTCCAGTGCAACTAAGATATTCAGCAAGAGGAGTAGCCTCTACAGAATACAAGTTGCTCAAGTGGGATTGCTACGCTTTTTCTAGATTTTTCTAATATTTTATATTATGATGAAAATAAAAATATATCATTTAAAATATTTTTGTTGATTTGTCTATATAAGCAAAATAAAGCAGCAGCATATATTGTTGTTTGAGAAAATATTTTACATTTTTTCACAGAATTTACATTAGTTTATGTATTTATGTAAATCATTTTCTGCCAGTTATGTGCATATTATACTATTAGCTAATTTTTAGGATGTACACACTACAATGCAAATATATTTATGAAAACAAAAAGTGCAATAAAAATGCAAATGTGTATCAGAGACTCAGCCTAGCTTGGTACATACACAGCAGCTATATCTATGAGGCATGTGCCTCATGGAGAAAACTAGGACAAATAATTCTTCCTTCTCATTTTTTTTCTAAGCCACAAGAAGTTATGACTTGTTATTATTCACCCCCATAAATCTTCCTTTTGACAGAAACAATTCTCTTCAACCACACGCTACTTTTGAAAGGAATTATGGTGATGGTTGCAAGAAATGTGAGTGTGGAGAAAAGCTTTGCCCTCTTAGTTTTTACAGATCACCCAGAGTTCCAGATTCTTCTCTTGTGTTTCTAATCATGTCCATTATCACTGTGTTAGGAAATCTTGGGATGATAGTAATCATCAAGTTAAACCCCAAACTTCGCACCCTCATGTACTTGTTCCTTAGCCAGCACTCTTTTGTTGATTTTTGTTACTCTTCCATTGCCACTCTCAAGCTGCTTGAAAACTTGGTCATGGCTGATAAAAACATTTTCTTCTTTAGCTGTATGTTGCAGTACTTTCTATACTGCACTGCTGTGGTGAGAGAGTCCTTCTTGTTGGCGGTGATGGCCTATGACCACTTTGTGGCCATCTGCAATCCTCTGCTTTATACAGTGGCCATGTCACAGAAGCTCTGTGACTTGCTTGTAGTTGGGTCATATCTCTAGAGTATGTTTTGTACTTCTTTGCTATGCTCTCCAGGTAAATTTTTCCAGACATAATGTAATCAACTACTTTTTTGTGAATATACTGCTGTCATCACTGTCTGATTTCTGACATACACATCCCACACCCGCTGCTTTTTGGTTTTGCCACCTTCAATTAGATGAGTACACTACTGATGTTCCTCACTTCCTATTTTGCTGTTTTTGTAACTGTACTAAAAATCTGTTCAGCTGGTGGGCACCAAAAAGCCTTCTCCACCTGTGCCTCCCACCTGACCACCATCACCATCTTCCATGGGACCATACTTTCACTCTACTGTGTGCCCAACTCCAAAAACTCCAGGCACACAGTCAAAGTGGCCTCTGTGTTTCATACAGTTGTCAACCCCATGCTGAACCCCTGATCTACAGCCTGAGGAATAAAGATGTGAAGGATGCCTTCCAGAAATTAATAGCTACAAAAGTCCCTTTTCCTGGAATCAATCTCAAAATGTGTTTTCAATCCCAGTGAACAATGGAATATTTCTGCAACCTATAGCATATATTTATATGAGGTTTTAATACATGACTTTGATGCATAAATTTATAAGCTCAGGTCCTTCAAAGAAGCTCAAATTAATTCTGAGAGAAATTGCACAGGATTTTGATCTATAAAGACTCTATTTCTTTCAATTATTTTAAAGCACACAGAAATACTACAAAGTGCAATGGATTATTCTATTGAAAGAATATTAACTCTTCAGAGAAAAGGTTTTTCTGATTTGTTAATGCATATAGCAATGAATGCCTTGCCTTTGAAGCTATTCGTGATGTATGACTTGAAGCATGTGTCCTTGTTGAGAGATACAGGAGGATATGCTGTGCAATAAAAAGAGGGAATATCTCATTTTGGACACTTTTATTCCTGGGATTCTGTGAATTCTACAAAGAGAAAGCCTTGCACTTGAATCAGTCAAGTTGATTATGTTGAGAAATATACAGGACAAGGATAATTTTACACATTGCACAGATGATATTAAGAGGTTCAAAGAACTAGTCTAGAAATGATTAAAATGACTGATGTAAGACCGTGACTCAACTGTTGGCATCAAATCCATGTGTCCTTTATAGTACTTCTGAGGCTGTTAGTATGAGAGGACATAAGAATTTTGTACTTCAGAAGGAAGAATCACTGGAATAACGTCACTATTTCTAGATTGCACTTGGATATTGTTACTCAAAAGGTAGCATTCCCAGTTTTCTCAGATTTGGAAATCTCTACAAGTTTTTGTCTAGTTCATGTAGAATTCTTATAAATAAACATATTGCCTGAGAACACTGAAGAATCATAATTCAACATTTCTGCTGTTTATATGAATTACTAAACAAACACAAACAACTGGTAAAAAAATATCCCCCAAGTTAAAGCAAAATTTAATAGGATGGCTAACTCTACAAAATGCAACATAAATGATAAAGTATCATATTATGGCAAATAAATAGTCATGAAAAAGATAAAATTAGAACTTTCCCTTATTCCACACACCAAAACAGAGTTTGAAGGCAAGATTAAAATTTAGATTACATGAATACAAAAACCTTCTTGGCAAAAACAACAGAAAATTTAAAATAAATGAAAAACTGAGAAAAAGTCTCTACTTATATTAAATACATTAGAGGAGAAAATGATAATTCTACAGAATAATAAACATAAGATAGTCTATGTAAAAGGAATACAAATTGACTTTAAATACATGAAGAAGAGTTGTTTGCCTGACTCATGTCAATAGAATCACAATTAAGCTCTGCCCTGATTTGTCATTTCCTACCTTTCAGAGTGGCAGAAATCAAAAGTTTATGCCATGTCTTGTAAGTGAAGCTGTGCATAAACAGGTATTTTTATACATTTGGGGTAGAAATGTAACAAGTTACAATACATATAGTAGGCTATTTGAAGTGCTATTAACATTCCATATATATTTATCCTTTTTCAAAGCATCTGTAGTTCTAGGAATTTATCTTAAAGATAGAATAGTAAAAAATACAAATAACATATACACAAGCATTATTTATAATGAAAATAGACTTGTTAAATTTAATATAAATGCTATTTAATACTATATAAGATTGATTAAATAAGCTATGAGTCACATCAAAGAAGTATACAATACTGAAAAAGGAAAGAAGGTTTTTTTGTATACTGCTATGAGATGCCCTCCAGAAAATACTCTAAGTGAAATACTCTAAGTGAAAATAAGTGAATACTCTCTAAATGAAAAAACAATATTCCAAAAAGGTTTTATAGAATGGCAAACTATGTAAAAGAATAGAAAAAGGTAAAACAAAAAGGTAATAAAGACAGGAAGAGATGAAAGAAAACAGTAAAATAAATAAATAGTTATTTAAATATAATTGAAACCTATATTGCATGCAAGAGTTATAGCTATAAAATAAGGGAAAGCAAATAAAAATCTTTTTATTTTAATTTAAATTAGAAATGTAGTGTGAGAAAATATTCTTCTTTTAAAACAAGTATCACTGAAATTTATAACTTAACAGGCACAAATATCAATATTTCCCAAATTTCTGTAAAAGAAAACATGTTTTTTCCTCTAAACTGAACTGTATGTTCTTGGAGAAATGGCTGATTTGAAGTCTAGGGTCAAAAATATACAAGTTAAGCCTTTAGCAGTTTAATTTTCCATTAAGCAAGAATACTATTAACAGCTAGCCAAATCATCTCAAAGAGACATAGAAAGCAATTTGAAGTGGCTTCCACTGGCTTATGGCTGCAACATTTTAACAATAAATTATTAGCTGCAATTGTCTTAAAGGCATCAAATATATTTTAATCTAGAACTAAAAAAGAAAAAATAAAACATTGGTTACTATCAAAGATTACTTGGGTGCAAACTTATTACTCTGACAATTAATACTTGAAGAAAATAAACAATAAACAATTTATTCTATTTTTCTTATATGATTTGTATCTCAGGGTTAATCAAAGTTGATAAGAGGGAGTTCAGAAGAAATTAAAGCATAAACAAGGATGGAATTAGAAAATCACAATTTTAGAATTTTAGATCTCTAATTTAAAAAATGGATCAAGGTAATAATTTCAATGGATATTAAAAATTGTTAGGCAAAATGTTTATGGGAAATTTTAAAATCAAGTAATCAAGCTCCCACTACCTGAATCCACAGGTTGGAATGAACATCACAAAAATTTGTGCCTTCCAACATGCTGCAACTGTCAGTAGTCAGACACATCTATGAAGAATTCTTGCCTAAAATAAATAAAAAGAATGAGCAAGAGCAAATAAAAATTCTTGTTCTATGGGTTTAAAATAATTGAAGCAAAAACAAGTTAAATTACACCAAATGAAGCAATAAGCCAAATATAGGCATAAAGCATAATACATAGGGCTCATAAAAAAAAAGAAGACCTGAACACACATATACATGTTCTTGCACAAATAATTGTTACATAATTAAGGGAACATAGTTAAAACAACCTAATTGGTTTGACTCGATTCAAACTAACTAGACAATATCTATGACACAATTGGGGAAATTTAAATATGGTCTGTATATTGAATGACATTAAGAATTACCAAGAGATGACATGATCCTATTCCTCAAAACTACAAGAGAATCTGCCAAAAACATCCTTTCACTGATAAAGGATTTTGGCAAAGTCCCAGGGTAGAAAATAAATGTGCAAAATATAGTCACATTCTTATACACCTACAACGAGCAGGCAGAGAACCAAATAAAAACACAATCCCATTCACAATATCCACAAAAAAATAGAAAGAAAGAAAGAAAGAAAGGAAAAAGAAAGAAAGACCTCGGCATCTTCATTTTAAGATATCCATTCTAGCAAAGGCAATCTACAGATCCAACACAATACCCATTAAATTACCAACATCATTCTTCTCAGACCTGGAAATGACAATTCACATGGAAACATAAATGACCACAAACAGCCAAAACAAGCCTTACCAAAAAAAAAAAAAAAACCAAAAACAAAGTGGGAGGTATCACACTTCAGACTTAAAGTTTATTATAAGGCTATAATAATCAAAACAGCCTGGTATTGGTACAAGAACAGGCATATAGATCAATAGAGCAGGATAGAGATTCCAAAAGCAAAACCTCAATGTCTCAACCAATTCATTTTTGACAAGGTCTCCACTAACAACCACTGGGGAGAGGAGAACGTATTCAGCAAACGGTCCAGGGAAAACTGGTTGACTCACATGCAGAAGATTGAAACAGCACCCCTACCTATCACCACACGCAAAAATCAACTCTAAATGGATCAAATATACAACCTCAAACTATAAGAATCAGGAAAGTTGGGAGACACACTTACAGAAGTCGGAGTAGGCAGCCATTTCCTGATCAAAACCCCAGATGCCCATGCCATAAGAGATAAGATAGACAAATGGGAACTCATTAAACTGAAAATCTTCTGCAAAGCAAAAGAAACCACCAAGAGAGTGGGGAGATAGACCACAGAATGGAAAAAAAAATTGCCAACTGTATATTGTAGATCCAGGATCTACAATAAAAGTGCTGAAAGGAAAAAAACACACAAACAACCCCATTAAAAAGTAGACAAAAGACACGAATAGACACTACTCAGAAGAAGACATAAGGGAGCCAACAGACACATGAAAAATTGCTCAGCCTCCTAAATCGTCAGCAAATCAAAATCACATTGAGATACAACCTAACCCAAGTAAGAATGGCCATCATTAATAAAACAAAAAACAACAGATGCTAGCCGGGATGTGTAGAAAAGGAAACACTTCTACACTGCTGATGGGAATGTAAACTAGTTCAACCTCTATGGAAAATAGTGTGGTGATTTCCAAAAGAACTAGAAATTGACCTTCCATATGACCCAGCAGTCCCCCTACTGGAAAAATACCTGGAGAAACTCAAATCACTCTACAATAAAGATACTTGCACATGCTTGTTTATTGCAGCACTATTTACAATTGCAAAAATGTGAACCAACTGTGCTGCCCATCAAAACTGAACTGATGAATAAAATATGGTAAATATAAATGATGGAATATTATGCAGCCATAAAGAAGGATAAACAAATGAAATTTGCAACAACTTGGATGGATTTAGAGTCTATAATTCTCCATGATCTATTACAG
Source organism: Tarsius wallacei (assembly GCA_963574415.1). Taxonomy (NCBI): domain Eukaryota; kingdom Metazoa; phylum Chordata; class Mammalia; order Primates; family Tarsiidae; genus Tarsius; species Tarsius wallacei. The sequence goes on from CAUYQG010045896.1 coordinate 7,596, forward strand.
AAACAAAGCACTGATTACCACAAGGTCTCACTCATAGGCAGACCCTGAACAATTATCATAATACTATAAGAAAGGGATTGGGAGTAGCAGGATATTGCTGGGGGAGGGAGCACACAACATCAATAAGGGAACATGATCTCAAACCAGGTAAAGTGGGTACCAAAGAGAAGCCCAAACTTTACCTGTACAATAACCACTTGTATACTTAGTCCTGAATTCTACCCCATATCTTTAAAATAAAAAATGAATAAAATATCATGAATTTTGTTAGGTGCAATTTTGGGATGGGTGTTTAATCAAGTGTTTATTTTACAAATGGTTACACTTTTCAGAAATAAACTATTAATGATTTTGTTCTCTTTGCAAGTGGAATTATAGAGAAATTGGATATCCTACAAATATGGTTATGTTTAAATGACTCCAATTAATAGATTTGGAAGTCAGGGACTCACTGTTCCTACTAATGTGCTGACTGTTTGGGACAAAGAGCACTCCACATATTCTTGTTTTCCAGGCTGCACAGAAGAATGCTTGGTCAAGAAATACATTTGAGACAGGGAAACAATCAATGTTTCAAGCAATTCCTGTAGTTACCTGATTTGAGGTTTGCAGCATTAGCATGAGTCTTTGTTATTGATGGTGTTTACTTGAAAGTACCCCACAAATTTATAATAAAAATTAAAAGAAAAAGAAAATCTTTGCATGTCTTAAATGACTTAAAACTTTATGGTTACATCAATAAGTTTTCTCTAGTTTTACTAGTCTGGATTATTTCTGCAGACCTAAAATTATTTATTGGTAATTTATTAATGAAAGTGCTGTGCAAAAGCACTCTACTAATGTAGTGCCATATTGCTTTATTCTTCTAAGAAATACCAATTTAGTGCATACATACAGCTTTAAAGGGCATACAAAGATAAACCCAGGTAAGATTCCTTATTTTTCTTTATATTATAACTAATGTCATGCTGCAATCTCATGCTATACTTTTGAAAAGAAATTTAGAAAGTACAAAACATCACCACATACTGCAGAATTGTTGAGATGCATTAAAACATGAACATCTATTTGAAAATATATGCATTTACTCTTCCCTTTCCCCTAAACTCAACACTCTTCCCTTAGTTATTTGCATAACTCACTCCCTCACTTCCCAAAGAGCCATGTTCACATAGCACCTCATTGTGACTTTGTCTGACCTCCCTACTTAAAATGACATCTCCAGTTGTGTAGATTTTTTTTTAGCAGTTATCATTATTGGGAAATAACCACATGTTTATTTATTTTTGTATCTTTCTTTAAGTATAAATTGGATAGATAAAGGGATATTATTTATTCTTTCACCAATGCCTAAGGTAGTACCTGCATCAGAGCAAGCCTGTCCCAAGCATTTGTTTAATAAATGAATAAACAAGTAATTGAGTAATTATATACCCTCATTATATACTTAACTTTCTTTTTTTGGTTTCCATACCAGAAAACAACACTCATAAAACAGTAATTACTTTAATTCTGACTAGTGAATGCATACTCTTCAAACAACCTGTGTTCATTAATGTGGCTTATTCCTAGAGAAGGATTATTTGTCTTTTGGGAAAAAAGTTTTAATGTGCTTGTTTTCTATTGTCTCATATTAAGAGCATATATTTGTATATAATTATTATTTACACGTTTGCTTAATGAATGAACATGATGAAACTCTGATGAAGCTACTTCTAAGATTTTCCAAGGAAGCATATTTAAGATATTGATTTTGATTTGCAAATACTTTCATCATATTTTATGTGATTTTGAAATTGCAATAAGTCTGATTAAAAAGAAGAAATCCAGAAGGGTAGATATTTTGGGGGGATATATTTGACTACTCACTTTTAAATTATATTTTAGTTGACAGATTACAATTGTATAAATTTACTTTAAATAATCACGTTTTGTAAAAATAATCCAGAGTTTGTGTGCTTGAAACATCTTCTGCCTGTGCTCTAATTTTTCATAGTGCTGGTATGTTTGTCTCTTTTCCCAATTAAATGGAAAGTCACATTTACTATTCAATGAATATTCATTGTATATTCACTGTGTGCTATTTATTGATCTGAAATCTTTTGACATATCAATGAGCAACAAAAATTTATCGTTTCCTGGAACTTTTATTCTAACAGAAGAAAGTAGACAATATAGTAAGTCTTCAATGTCATCAATAGGTTTTTGGGAACTACAACTGTTAGTGAAACCATGTATGGAAGGTCCTCAGATCATGTTATGTCATTTTACATTGTTTTGTTATGACATTGATATGAAAAAAATACCTTCATTATTCTGTTTCACTTAAATTTACATTTTTCAAAAACCTATCGATGACATTGAGGATTTACCACACAATAAATACAACTAAAAAGGATTTTATATGTTTTAACAATGTTAAGTACTTTAAAGTTGAGTATTAAGGTAGACCCTGAAGTATAATAACGTGCTCACAGAAGGTTTCATGAAAGATTTTGCATCTGAGCAAAAATTTAAGGAAAATAATTCTAGCCAGCGGAAACACTGGAAGCAAAGTCTATAGAAAGAAGTGTGCTATTTTTTAAAAAACAGCACAGAGTTCAGTAGTTTGAGCAAATGGTGCTGGGAAAACTGGCTGATCACATGCAGAAGAATGAAACAGGACTCCTGCTTATCACCATACACAGAAACCAATTCTAAATGAACTAAAGACCTAACTGTAAAACCTCACATTATAAGAATCTTAGAAGAAATCGCAGGAGACACCCTTATGCACATTGAGATTGGAAACCAAATCTTGATAATAACCCCAAAAGTGTATGCTACAAAAGATAATATAGACAAGTAGGACCTCATCAAACTGAAGAGTTTTTAATTAGGAGCATGGATAAATCAGACACTCTAGCACAAAGCTCTGCAAGAAGTTCTTTAAACAATGTACAGAAAGTCCTTGGATAATGTTATTTCATTTTACATTGTTGTTATAACATTGATAAGAAAAAAACTTCATTATACTACTTAACTTAAATTTACGTTTTCCAAAAACCTATCAATGACATTAAATGAGGACTTATTACACAAAATAAACCATCACAGTAAAGGAAACTATCAAAAGAGCAAGGACACAACCCACAGAATGGGAAAAAATATTTACTAACTGTATATCTAACAAATACTTAACATCCAGGATATAAAATATAAATTTAGAAAATTACCTTTAAATATAAGTTCTTTTAAATTCAATGCCCACACCTGAGACCCAATCCCTACCACTACACAATATGTCCATGTAACAAATAGGAACCTGCCTCCCTGAATCTAAAATTAAAAAAAAAATAGAATAAATAAATAAATGAAATACCCTCAGTGTTGATATTTTTCCTCCAGGTTTTCTAGTACAGAAGAATTACATCAGATAAAAGTGATTATTTTTAATTGTTTATTTTGGGTTCTCAAGAGAATAGGGCAATAATCTCTGGGGTTCATGTCTCCCAGATTGTAACTACAAATATAAGAATGCATGTCACTCCCAACATAGAGAGGTCCTACCTTTGCCATCAGCAGGTTTGTTTCAAGATTCTGAAGAAATATTGATATTCATTTTATTCTAGAAAAAACATAGGAGGAAGAAAACTTTAGAACTAAACAGTTCTTGGAAACTATAGGTAGACGTGTAAGGAACAGAAAGTGCCCTCTTCCTGCCAAGCTTTATGCTAGAGGGTCTGGTTTATCCATACTCCTCATTAAAAACTTCATGAAAAACTGGTACCTTGGGAGGGGGAATAGAATAGCTCTGAGAATTTGGAACTGCGTATTATCTTGCTTCTGTTAACTTTTGGAGGAATAGACAAGGTAGAATAGACAAGTATTTTGTAAAATGAAATAAACAGGGACCAAACAGACTCTAAAGTGAAAAGACAAACAGAGGAGTCATGCTTTAATTAAGATTATAAAATAGGAAAAATTTATTGGGTTATGTGAACAGAGATAACCTCTTTATGAGAGAAAAAGAAAAAATTTCTTGTATGGTAAGATCTGAGAGGTGCTGGGCACAGAGTAGTGAAATATAATGATTCTTTCATATTAATGTTATTTGTTTTATCATTAAATGTCTTCATAGTGCAGTGCCACCTCAAGTATCTAATTCTTCTTCTTCACAGGTAATGTAGGTGTAATATCCCAGGTGTTTTGAAAGAAGAGAAGATGTATGCATATACATGCCTTGAATAGAGATCTATCTATCTATCTATCTATCTATCTATCTATCTATCTATCTATCTATCTATATTGATCATCTATTCATGTCTGTCCATCTATCTATCATCTATCTATCTAGCTAATCTACCTATTGTCTATCATTTATCTATCCTCTGTATATCTATCTATCAAAAACTTTGTTGAGAGACACATAGAGAGAGGGAGACCCTGAGGAAAGGGGAGCTTCTACGTCAGAGTCTTTACAATAGTTATTCCTAAGTGAGATTTTCCTAAATCCCATTCCCCTGTGTTTCATTTTGGTGCTGTTTTCTACTATATCTTGGTGGTAAGTAGCTGCGAATGAATTATTTTACATAGGTTTAAAGCTTCCAGCTTGTTCACTAATTGAAAGTAAGATTATTAATAAATAAAATATGCTAGTATGCAGATCAAGGACATGGATAAAAGTTTGATGCGGATAAATGGATGCATGACTGGGAGTTCTATGCATAAATGTGTAGGTTAATCTCTACATGTATATCAATGTGAAAGTCAAGCTTCTATTTTGTGATTGATAGAATAAAGATGTAAACTAGAATATTTTATAATCATTTCCAATGTTATTATTTCCCAAGTAATGAGAAAGGATTAGTAATTAGAACTCCTTACGTTGAGAAGCATACTTTTTGAAAAAAAAAATTTAATTACATTTTGATATCAAATTTACTGGGTCAGACAAAGATTAAAGCACTATATGGAACTAACAATGAAGGCACAAATGTTAAGTGTTTGGCTTGTTGGTATTGAATATCACTGTGTTAACATATAATGTAAAAATTACTTTATTTAGAAATTTCTGATTTTATTGATGATTAAATGGTTTACATATAATTAATCATATTGCAGTAGGTTTATCACTTATGAATGTATAATGTTCAAGGAGAGCTGAAAGTATTATGAGATTTGATTTCAAGTAAGCATAGATGCTTTGAGCTAAGCAGGGCTCCGTGGCTCAGCCTGCAATCCCAGCACTTTGGTATGCTGAGGTTTGAGACCTGCCCTGGCAACTTGATGGGACTTCGTCTCTAAAAAAAAAAAAAATCAGCCGGGTGCAGTAGCACGCCTGTAGTTTCAGCTACTTGAAAGGCTGAGGCAGGAGGATTGCTTGAGCTCAGCAGGTCGAGGCTGCGGTGGTTGGGAGTGTGCCACTGCACTCCAGTCTGGGCAACAGAGTGAGACTCCAACTCAAAAAAAAAATGCTTTGAGCTCAATTTTCTATATCTGTAAATATTCAAAATTATAGCTTATAACATAATATTTAACTCAATAAATTGTATTTCTTTGTTAAGAAAATTTTTAAAAGATTGCAATGCTTTAAATTCTTAGATATTTGGTATATCCTAGATAATATGCACATGGATTCTGGAAGAGATATTTTGCTTCATTCTTCAAGCTTGGGAAGGGTAGTCAACCAAGATCCTTATTCCTCACTCTCCTTAATATTTTTGTTTTCAGAACTAACTTTTAGGTTCTGACAAATGGAGATTATGTTGCTTTCAGAAAGAAACAAAAGTGGGACCACGTTTACCCTCTTGGGCTTCTCAGATTACCCAGAACTACAAGTTCCACTCTTCTTGATTTTTCTGGCCATCTACAGTATCACTGTGATAGGAAATATTGGGATGATTGTAATAATAAAAATTAACCCCAAACTGCACACCCCCATGTATTTTTTCCTCAGTCACCTTTCTTTTGTGGATTTCTGCTATTCCTCCACTGTTGCTCCCAAGATGCTGGTGAACCTAGTCATTGAAGACAGAATCATTTCATTTTTAGGTTGTTTAGCACAATTCTTTTTCTTGTGTACCTTTGTAGTCACTGAATCATTTTTATTAGCTGTGATGGCCTACGATCGCTTTGTGGCCATTTGCAACCCTCTGCTATACACGGTTGCCATGTCCCAGAAACTCTCTGCCCTGCTGGTGATGGGATCCTATGCATGGGGAGTAGCATGCTCCTTGTTACTGACATGCTCTGCATTTAATCTATCATTTTGTGGCTTGGACACAATCAATCACTTCTTCTGTGAATTCTCCTCACTGATCTCCCTCTCTTGTTCTAATACTTACATCAGTCAGTTGCTTCTTTTCATTTTTGCCACCTTTAATGCAGTCAGCACATTACTCATCATTCTCATGTCTTATGCATTCATCATTGTTACAATCCTCAAGATGCATTCAGCCAGTGGACGCCGCAAAGCCTTCTCCACCTGTGCTTCTCACCTGACCGCCATCACCATCTTCCATGGCACTATCCTCTTCCTTTACTGTGTGCCAAACTCCAAAAACTCGAGGCTCACAGTCAAAATGGCCTCTGTGTTTTACACAGTGGTGATCCCCATGTTGAATCCCCTCATCTACAGTCTGAGAAATAAGGATGTCAAGAATACAGTCAGCAAGATAATGGACACGAAAGTCTGTTCCTGTCACGCATGTTATTTTAGTAAAGTTTATCTCTGGCATATAAATAAAATGTCTTCATAAATGTTGGTTTTAAAGACATATTAAAAATTAAGAGTTAATGTACAATGAAGCAAAAATGGATTTTGGTTTCAAGAGATTAAACATGTCTCTATCTCTTGCTTGTTGGAGAAGAGCAGCAATCTCTCTAAAATTCAACATTTTATCTACAAAATTATTATAGTAAAAGTTAGCTCAAAGCCTTATTGTGAAGATAAATATATTATATAAATATCAAGTGAAGCATCTTGTATAACTCAATGAACAATAATTTCACCCTTTTTCTTATAATCTGGAGTAGACTAGCCTTTCAATAAACACACGAATTTCTTTTATAAAAGTATAAAAGCAGTTAAAACATAGTCCTTGTCTTCAATGGTGCAAAACAATGTTGATAATAGGTCAATGAAGACGCAGCCATTCTGTAGGGCAGAAAATGTTTCAAAGAGAGTTTGAGAGAAGGAAAAGTTCAAATCCATTTAGGGACTTTAGAATTTTGTCTTCATAAAACAGGTGTTTGACCTTCAAGAAAGTAATGGGCAGAATTTTAGAAGATACATTCTATTGAGAAATAATTTTTATCTAAAACACAGCACAAGGCGGGCTCGGTGGCTCAGCCTGTAATCCCGCGCTTTGGGAGGCCGAGGTGAGTGGATTGCCTGAGGCTGCGGGTTCGAGACCTGCCTGGGCAACTTGGCAAGCCCTCGTCTTACAATAAATCAAAAAGATCACCCGGGCGTGGTAGCACATGCCTGTAATTCCGGCTACTCGGAAGGCTGAGGCGGAAGGATCGCCAGAGCCCAGCAGGTCGAGGCTGCGGTGGCCGGGAGCAGCCACTGCACTCCAATGGACTGGGCGAGTGAGTGAGACTCCAACTCAAAAACAAAAACAAACAAACAAAAAACAGCACAAATGAAATCAAGGTTGTAGGAAGGTAATAATGAGTCAATGATCCAACAAATATTTTATTGAACTAACATGGTATAACTTGTTTGTGTTGTATTGTATATACAAATTAATTGGCATGAATGAAAATTTGAATAAGATATAGTCTATGTCCTGAATGTTTTTAAAAGATTTCCAGTGTGACAGTATGATAAACTATGATAGACTCTACCAGAGTTTGGAAATGATGAATTGGATTTTAGAAAGTCTTATATGCAAAACCAGAGATAATAAGTTCCTGTCCACCTGTATTTCATGTAGTTATTCTGCCTACAAGGACATCACAAACATTATCAATCCTTTACAAACTTTTCTTTTTCTGAGCTTGGAAATAACTTCTGAATCCTCCTCAACAAAATTCTCACTTGCCATTTTTTAAAAGATGCTTGTAGTAGTCTAAAGTGCTGGAAGCTAATTGCCTACATAAACTTATTCAAAATAAAATTAAAATCAGATACTCATTAACACCAGAGAAATAATTTACCAAGCAAATTATAAAGACTAGCTATCTCTTACTTTCATAACTCTCTTTTGTTCAAGTAGCATATACACCCTTCTCCTTATACTCACTAGGTCTAGATAAAATTTGAAACAAATCATCACTATAGTGGAAGAGGTAAATTTCTAGATTTTTTGGGAGGGGAGAAAGAATAAACTAGGGAACAATTTTATAGGGCTAATAAAGATATTTGGAATGGTTCATGCTATTTTGAACTTATGAACATGATTACAATGTTTATTTAATATATTATTTGATAAGGAAGCAATTTAATAGCCATTGTATATGGAAATTTAAAAAAAGTAAGAAACAGTATTTTATATATTGGTTGCTTAGCTTCTATTTCACTGGGTACTCAAAAATTACCTATTGCACATATCTGGTACTTATATAATTTTTAGTTTTGTTTGAAATCAGTACATATTAATATTGAATTCAATTTTAAATTTCAAACTATTTTGGAATAATAAAGATCTGTGTGTGGACAAGCCAAACTAGTATATTTGATAATTAAGAAGATAGCTTATGTCCTCCTTACATGAGCTGCCATTCAGCAAACTACCAGACTCATGTATAAAGCCTTCAGAATGATCTGAACTGCCATCTGAGCGAGTACACAAAAGCAAGCCAAGCCAAGATCAGCCATGCCAGAATCAGATCAACAGAGCTAGCCAGATGTCACAAGTAATAAGCGGTTTAGGCCGGGCTCGGTGGCTCAGCCTGTAATCCCGCGCCTTGGGAGGCTGAAGTGAGTGGATTGCCTGAGCCCGCAGGTTGGAGACCTGCCTGGGCAAATTGGCGAGACCTCATCTCTACAATTAAAAAAAAAAAATGAGCCGGGCGTGGTAGCACGCGCCTATAGTTCCAGCTACCGGGAAGGCTGAGGCGGAAGGGCGGAAGGATCCCCGGAGCCCAGCAGGTCGAGGCTGCGGTGGCCGGGAGCGGCCACTGCACTCCAGTCTGAGCGACAGAGTGAGACTCCAACTCAAAAAAAAAAAAAAAAAAGTGGTTTAGAAAAAAAAAGTTCTGTTTTTAAAAATATTTAGTTTTTTATTTCTATTTTAGAGCTGTGAGTTACTAGTGAGAATTGATTATGTAAGTTACATGCTGGTGTGGTTTGGATTGTTTTTATTTAATAGGTTTTGAAGTGATTCGTTGTGGAGTCATTCTGGGACAGCTGCAACAAAGACTTTCCCAAGTCTTCTTATATAAGAGTATCTCTTATTGGCCGGGCTCTGTGGCTCAGCCTATAATCCCAGCGCTTTAGGAGGCTGAGGTGAGAGGATTGTCTGAACCCAGGTGTTTGAGACCAGCCTAGGCAAGTTGGTAAATCCTCATCTCTGGAATAAATCAAAAAATCAGCTGGGCATGGTAGCACAGGTTTGTAGTTCCAGTTCCTTGGAAAACTGAGGTGGAAGGATCACTGGAGCCCAGGAGGTTTATGCTGGAGTGGCTGTGAGCATGCCATTACACTCCAACATGGGCAACAGAGTGAGACTCCAACTCAAAAAGAAGAAAAAAGTATCTGATATTACTTTACATAGAGGAAATTTGCTTAAAATAATACAGTTTGTTTTAAACATAAAATTGTTGATTTCATTAAATATTGCTAATGCAATATTTTGTCAATATGATATTACCTGTGTGGTTTAAATGCATTTCATCGAAAGCTTAGTAGTTTACATTTATATTACACAGTTTATGAATAGTGACCATGAATTTAGTTCCAGTCAAGATTTTATGTTTAAATAAATGCTTAGAAACACATTCAATGTCTTAAAGTCTAAGATAAACAGATAAGCAAAACAATTTTTTTGTAATTGAGTTGCATAGATAACATAAGGCATCACTGTCAGTGATGTTCTTTATGAATGTTCTTTTAGTTTTTCTATAAAATCATAAGACTCTTTTCTTCAAGAGGGGTGTATTTTGTGACAGTACTTTGGTGGTGCACTAAGAACAAAATGAATGGGTATTAAACAAATGTTTGTATCTTTCTATTATATATCCAGATATATATAGCATATTATATATATACATATTATATATATACTCATACTCTGTAGCAAAAAGATAAGGGCTATATTGGCTAGAAATACATGTCAAATGTCATTCTTTTCCATGAAGAAATAAATTACAAACACCAGAAGGAACAAAAAGTCTTACTGTTGGTTTGATGTGTCTTGATTAAAAAAATATCTTCAGACTTTATGAATAACAGCATTATGAGTTGTCTTTGTGTTTTAGACTTTGGAAATTTGCTTTTGTTTTCTTCATCAAATAAATTCAAACAGTAAGATGTGAATGGATTGGGCAAATATCTTGCTTTTGAAGAGTGAGAGAAAAGGGGTTGTGAGAATGCCCAGTGGGAAAAGGAGACCTAGAAAGCCTTCTCAAATTGAGAGAGCTCTTAGATAGACCAATTTTAGGAAAACACATATAGATTGTTGAGAATTTGGAAACTAATTACCTGCAATTCATTACATCCATGAAATTCTTGAAATGTTGGTTTCTCTAGGGGCACATAGACTGTGACTTGAACACTATTATTCAGGTCTGCTTTTCTCTATATAGTTAGGAAAGAGTAGACCTGGGGGAGATACTTGATTCATTCTCGTTTAATGGCTTTGAGCCTTGAATATGGAGCTATGGTCTTCTTCACAGCCAAATGTGTTGCACAAACCAAAAAGCAGCATATGTTTTTTGTACTAAAGATTCTGTGCGTCACTTTGGACAAGTTACATGTGTCTATTCCTCAGTTACTTTATTTGTAAAGGTGTCATAAAAAAACCAATCTTATTTATTTTATTTTATTTTTTTGAGTTGGAGTCTCACTCTGTCACCCAGACTGGAGTGCAGTGGCCGCTGCCAGCCACCGCAACCTCGACCTGCTGGGCTCCGGTGATCCTTCCATCTCAGCCTTGCAAGTAGCTGGAACTACAGGCGCGTGCTACCACGCCCGGCTAATTTTTTGATTTTTATTGTAGAGATGAGGTTTCGCCAAGTTGCCCAGGCGGGTCTCGAACCCGTGGGATCAGGCAATCCACTCACCTCAGCCTCCCAAAGCGCAGGATTACAGGCTGAGCCACCGAGCCCAGCTCTCATTTATTTTTTAAAGATGAAATGTGTTAATAGTTGCATTTAGAATAATACCTAGCACATAGGAAGTGTTCAGTAAATGTGAGTAATTACTATTATTTACAGTAAAAGAGATAAACTATTTCCACCCCTTTTTGGAGAATCTGTAGTGTGGCTTCAAATAGTATGTCATTTAAGAGGGAGCTTTTAAGTATATGACAGATAAACTTTATAAAACTTTTTCTTCTTCTTCTTCTTCTTCTTTTTTTTTTTTTGAGCTGGAGTCACTCAGTCACCCAGGCTAGAGTGCAGTGGCATGCTCAGGGCCGCCCCAGCATCGATCTGCTGGGGCTCTAGCGATCATTCCACTTCAGCCTTCCAAGTATCCAGAACTACAGGTGTGCGTTACTATGCTCAACTAACTTTTTTAGTTTATTGTAAAGAGGTCCTGCCAATTTGCTCTGACTAGTCTTGAACACGCAGGCTCAGACAATCCACTCACCTCAGCCTCCCAAAGTGCTGGGATTACAGGCTGAGTCAACGAGCCTGGCCCCATATATTTCATATTGGCAATGTGAGTACTGGTTCAGAGAGGCAATGCTTAGATGCAACACACAATGTTCTTTAATTCATCATGAACTCTGACTGTAACTGTGTTAGATTGGAATAATATGCTTTACCTCCCTGTTTATATTCCATAGTGGTCAATAATTGTTGGAATCCCAAGGTACGGTAATTTTTAAATATTTAATGCTGATTTCCCACAGAGACCAATGACTGCTTTGGGAAGCTTATGAAACTTGGGCCCTAGGGACATACACACACAAAGAAAGTGTCTAACATCTTCCATCATAATGTATTTAGAAATAGAAGAAGCAGTGTCTGTCCAATTGGTTGGTTGGTAGGATGGACTGCACTTTGTATTTGGGGGCATAAACATGGATGATTTTATCTGGAAGATGGCAGATTGATTTTTTTCTCATACAGGTAATTTATTATAGTCATATATAAGAATAGTAAGAATTATAAAGGAAGGCAGTTGATTAGACAGTTTCTAAAAACATGTGTTTTATTTCTATCTTTGTCAGAAAATATTTTAATAATTGACATTCTTTCAGCAATGTTTTTGCATTAAGGAATATGTTTTTGTATTCAGGAGTAATCTTGATAAGAAATGGGAATAATTTAATTTTAATTTAATTTTATCTCCTAACAGCTATTAGTGTGAACAAAGTGGGATGAATGTTTGTTTTCTCTCTCCTTTATTCTTTCCTTCACTTACACTCTCTCCATTCAGGAAACCTGCTGAAAATTGCATGGGGATTTTCCCAACAGTCACCTTGATGTTGAGGGTGGCAGTAAGAAATGGGGCTGTTCATGGAGGTACAAGAACATAGGAACCACCACGGAAGCAGAAAAAAGGGAATTATTTTGGCTTTGTTCAAATAAACTTTTTTGTTGTTTTTCTTTCTTTCTTTCTTTCTCTCTCTCTCTCTCTCTCTCTCTCTCTCTCTCTCTCTTTCTTTCTTTCTTTCTTTCTTAAGATAGGAAAGCAATGTGTATTCAGAAAGTAAATGAAAGAGAAAAGAGAGATTTACCTCCCCAAGGTAGAGGAAAGGGCCAAAGCTTAGCAAATAAAGCCCTTTGAAATGTCTCTCTAGTAACTTTTTTAAAACTATGGCATTATTGACATTTTGGTCCAGATAATATTTTGTTGTACCTACTGAGGGCAGGGGTGCGAAGAGGTGTGACCTTCCTGTGCATTGTAGAGTGTTTAGCATCATCTCCACTAGATGTCACTAGCATCTCTTTCTTGTAGCAACCAACAATGCCTCCAGACACTGACAGCTGTCTTATTCCACCAGTCACTGATGGTAAAGAAGCACTGCTCTATGGGCAATTAGCAGTTTGATTTTTCGTCCTTAGACTTGAAAACAGAAAAGATATCTAAAAAATATTTACTACTTTGAACTTAGGGAAACACAAATAACTCACTATTCATGGCCATTTAAAAAGAGAAAACCTTATTATGAGAACAGCCCCTTGTTTATGAATTGGAATTTAATAATTTACATATTCGGCACATATTTGAAATCAGTTAAAAAATAGAAATAATATTGCTGTGTTGGTTTCTACTACAGATTCTTCTTCTTCCAGGAATACACGACAGGTCCCTCTATAGTCATGTATTTATTTACCAAGGCTCAGGAAGAGAGAGAATAAACTCTCTTTGCACTTGTAGTGTAGTAATAGCCTGGAAGCTCTTTGCCTCTCATTTTAAAAGTCCACCTTTTTTCTCATTCCACCCCATGATATTTGTGTTTTGTGAGAAGTCAGGCAAGTTTATAGATTTCTTTTTTTAAGAAATGGGAATAAAAATGTTTGTTTAGTATAAGAATTAAGTATACAATACAGTATGTGTGTGTATGTGTGTAATTATACCTGTAAAATCTAGTTGACTGTTTTTTAACTTTTCCTTTTATCACAATCATTTTTATTTCATTTAAAATAACTCAAGATTATCATTTTAATAGTTGTATTTTTGTCACCACACATATATACTATAATTTTTGATCATTTCTTATTTGACACTTTATTTCTAAGTTTTAATGCATAAGTTATGCATTGATGCAGAAGCGGGCAATTTTCTTTTCTTATATTTTATTTTAAATATGTGGGGTACAATTCAGGATTAGTTATACAAATAGTTATCATACAGGCAAAGTTTGAGCCTCCCTTTGGTCCCCACTTTGCCTGGTTTCAAATCAGCTACCCTTATTGATAGTGTGTCCCACTCCAACCCCAACCCAACAGTATCCCACTACTGCCAATCCCTTTCTTATAGGATTATGGTAAATGTTCAGCATCTGCTTATGAGTAAGAACATGTGGTACTCTGTTCTTTGTTTCTGTGATTGATCACTGAGTATTATAGACATTAAATCCATCCAAGTTGATGAGAAGTTCATATGCTTGTCCTTTATGGCTTCGTAATATTTCATCATGTATATGTACCACGTTTTTTTAAATCCAGTTCAGTTTTGGTGGGCAGCACGGTTGGTTCTATGTTTTTGCTATTGTGAATAGTGCTGCATTAAACATGTTTGCACAGGTATCTTTTTTGTAGAATGATTTGAGTTCCTTCATGTAGTTTCCCAGTAGGATTGCTGGGTCATATGGGAGGTAAATTTCTAGTTCTTTTAGAAATTGCCACACTGTTTTCCATAGAGGTTGAACTAGTTTACTTTCCCATCAACAACGTATAGGCATTTCCTTTTCTCCACATCCTCACCAGCATCTGCTGCTTTTTTGCTTGTTTGTTTTAATGATGGCCATTCTTACTAGGGTTAGGTAGTATCTGAATGTGATTTTGATTTGCATTTCTCTGATGATTAGTGAGGCTGAGCACTTTTTCATGAGTCTGTTGACTGCCCGTATATCTTCTTTTGAAATGTGTCTATTCATGTCTTTTGTCCTCTTTTTAATGGAATTGTCTTTTTCCTTTTGGCATGCTTGAGTTCCTTGTAGATCCTGGATGTTAGACCTTTATCATATATACAATTAGCAAATATTTTTTCGCCATTCTGTGGACTGTCTCTCTCTGCTTTCTTGAAGATTTATTTTGCTTTGCAGAAGCTTTTCAGTTTAATAAGGCCCCCCTTGTCTATCTTATCTCTTATGGCATGGACATCTGGGGTTTCAAACAGGAATTGGTTACCTACTCTGATTTCTGCAAGGGTGTCCCCTGCATTTTCTAAGATTCTTATAGTTTGAGGTTTTATGTTTAGGTCATTGATTCATTTAGAGGTGATTTTTGTTTATGGTGATAGGAGGGTTCCTGTCTCAATCTTCTGCATGTGGTTGGCCAGTTACCTTTCACCATTTACTGAGTAGGTTCTCATCTTCCAGTGGCTACTGGTGGAGGCCTTGTTGAAGATGAGTTAGTTGAGAAATTGAGGTTTTGCTTCTGGAATCTCTATCCTATTCCATTGGTCTATATGCCTATTCTTGTACCAATACCAGGCTGTTTTGATTACCACAGACTTAGAAAGTGTAAAGTCGGGAAGTATGATACCTCCCACTTTGTTTCTTTTGTTAGGGTTGTTCTGGCTATTTGTGGTCATTTATGTTTCCATATGAATTTCTGTATTGTCATTTCCAGATCTGAGAAGAATGATGTTCATAATTTAATGGATATTGTGTTGAATCTGTCGATTGCCTTTGTTATGATGAACATCTTAACAATATTGATTCTTTCTATCCTTGAACATGGAATTTTTTCCATTTGTTTGTGTCGTGGATTTCTTTAAGCAGTGTTTTTTAGTTTTCATTGTAAAGGTCTTTCGCTTGTCTGGTTAGGAAGATACTGAGATATTTCATTGTTTTTGTGGCTATTGTGATCGGGATTGTGCTTTTTATTTGTTTCTCTGCCAGTTTGTTGGTGGTGTATAAGAATGTGACTGTCTTTTGCACATTTATTTTGTTCCCTGGGACTTTGCTAAAGTTCTTTATTAGTGCAAGGAGGTTTTTGATAGATTCTTTTGGATTTTTGAGGTATAGGATAGCATCATCAGCAAAGAGGAGTAACTTAACTACCTCTTTTTCTCTTTGAATATCCTTGATTTCCTTATCTTGTCTAATTGCTCTAGCTAGGACATGTAATACAATGTTGAACAGGAGGGGTGAGAGTGGGTAAGTTTGTCTTGTTTGGGTTTTCAGGGAAATGCTGCTAGTTTCTGTCCATTTAGTAATATGCTGGCTGTGAGTTTATTGTAGATGGTGCTTACTATTTTGAGGTACTGTTTTTTCCTTCTATTCCTAGGTGTTTATGAGTTTTTATCAAGAAGGGTTGGTGGATTTTATCAAGGCTTTTTCTGCATATAATGATATAATCATTTAGTTCTTATTTTTACATCTATTAATGTATTTAATTACAATTATAATCTTGCATAATTACAATTATGGTCTTGCAGATGTTAAACCAGCCCTGCATTTCAGGAATGATGCCTGCTTGGTCATGGTGGATGATTTTTGAGATGTGTTGTTGGATTCTATTTGCTAGAATATTGTTGAGAAGTTTTGCATCTATGTTCATCAAGGATACTGGCTTGCAGTTCTCTTTCTTTGTTAGATTTTTACCTGGTTTGGGTATAAGTGTGATGTTAGCTTTGTAAAATGATTTGAGGAGAATTTCATCTTTTTCAATTGGCTGGAATACTTTCAATAGGATTAGTATCAGCTCTTCCTTGTATGTTTTGTAGATTCTGTTGGAAAGCCATTTGGTCCGGGACTTTCTATTTTTATTTTTTGTAGGTAATTTTCTTATGATGGAGTCAATTTCCTGAGTTGTTATTGGTCAATTTAGTATCTCAATTTCTTCTTGTTTCATCCATGGGAGGTTGTGTGATATCAGAATTTCCTCCATTTCATTTTGGTTATTGAGTTTGTTTCATTACAGTTGTGCATAATAATTTCTGATAATTCATTGTATTCTAGGTAGTGATCCGTCATTTTTGTTTATTCTTTCAAAGAATCAACTTTTTGTTTTGTTGATTTTTCTATGATATTTTTGTCTTCTATGTCTTGTATTTTGGCTTTTACTTTGTGATTTGGATTCTTCTGCTAAAGTTAGGGTTTTGGTGGTCTTGTCTTTTCAACTCCTTTAGGTGATTTTTTTGACTGCTAATTAGTGATTTTTTCATATTCTTGATGTGTGTTCATAGAGATATAAATCCCCTCTTAGAACTTTAATTTCTGTTTTGATTTCTCTGTTGACCCAGTAGTAATTTGACATCATGATATTCAGTGTCCATGTCTTTGTGGGTTTTGGGGAAATTTTATTGGTGTTGATATTTATTTTTATTTCATTGTGGTCTGAGAAGGTGCATGGAAGTATTTCAATCTTATAAAATTTGTTTATGCTTGATTTATGGTCAAGGATAAGGTCAATCCTGGAGTACATTCCATGTGGTGATGAGTAGAATGTATATTCTGTGGTTGTTGGGTAGAGTGTTCTGTAGGTATCTATTGAGTACCTGGAGCCACAATCCTTAGTAAAAGTAAGGTAAAAGGGACCTGAAAACAGGAAAAACGCTGGCTGGGAGCAAGGCCCCAGTAAAATGTGGCCATGATGGAGGCAAAGCCCCATGGATCCTGTTGACGGAACTTCCCTAACTTTGAAGGATTACGTGCATAGGCTTGAGAATGTTCCCTCTTTAATTGAGATAGTAGATTCACAGATGGATGATGGCATTTGACGGCAAAAAATTATACTTAGGCATAGTGAAGGTGAGATTGCAGCAAAAGGGTGCCCTTTAGGGTGTGTAAGGATGTTTTTCAGTAACAGCAGGAGGTCGAGAAAAACAAGTTGACCACTTCCTCATAAACAACAAACCCCAGCTGAAAGCTGGTGGAAAACAACCGTTTGAGATAAAAAATAGATTAAGATATTTTAGGGTAAATAAGTAGGTGTTGGAGATGTTGAGATAGAAGTTAGAATATTAATAATAAAATAGTAAGATAAGAGATATATAATAGTATTAGTGACAGTTAAGAAAATATAGGGATATAAGGATAGAAATAAGGTTAATAGAAATAAATATATAGTAGTAAATTAAATAAGACTTAGAATTAAGGTTTAGTTTTATAGAGTAAGGATATTATAGGTTTACAGTAGTAAAAGGAAATCAGGAAGAAAAACAGGATGTTCACAAATGTTTAACTTAAGAAAAACACCATCTGTGGTTGAGATAGTAACTGCTGTCTAGTACCTGCCCATTGATTGAAAAACATGAATGTCACTGAGTCGGCAGGAAGGAAACCGGATAGTAATTTTTAAAAGTCAACTTTATTATGAATGAAAAAAGGATGTACGTAGGCATTTAGTTAGTAACATAGGAAACATTTTGTGGGTGCAAGGCTGAGTGGAAAAACTATATAAGCATGTAAGAGTTGAATAAAAATTGGCAGAGTCTTGAGCCTCCCCAGGAAGGTGATTCCTGTCATTTTTTCTTTTTTGCCATTCCTGATTCTCCCGTCTCAAGCCCTGACTCTCTCCTGGAGCTGGACTCCGGCAAGTGAGTTCATTTGGTCAAGCATCAAGTTGAGATTCTGTATCTCTTTTTTTGATTTTTGTCTCATGGTCGGTCTATCTAGGGTTGTTAGTGGAGTATTTAGGTCTGCAGCTATGATAGTGTTAGTCAATACGTTTTACTTGGTTTACTTTGTAGTTGCTTTATGAATTCTGGTGCTCCTCTGTTGGGTGCATATATATTTAGGGCGGATATTTTTTGTTGATGGATTGCATATTTTATTATTATGTAGTGTCCTTCCATATCTTTTAAAATTTTTGATAGCTTAAAATTTGCTTTGTCTTATATTAAGATTGTGACTCCTGCTTTTTTTTGTAATCCATTCACATGGAAATTCATTTTCCACCCTCTAACTTTGAGTCTGTGTGCACCCCTTGTGGTGAGATGCATTTCCTGGATGCAGGAAATTATTGGACTATTTTTTATGCAGTTTGTCATTCTGTGTCTTTTGAGTGGTACATTTAGTTCATTCTTGTTCAGGTTGATTATTGAAATGTGACTGTTTATCCCCATCATGAGGTTCTCATAAAGTATTTTCTTTATTTGTTTTCTTGTAACTTTTGGGTTGATGTAAATGTGTGCTTTCAAGTTTGTGGTTGCAATGTATTCTTTATTGATTCTGTGTTCTCCTGTTCTCTTGAGAAGTGCATGGTCATTCTTTTTTTTCTTTCTTCTGTGTTTAATACCTTTCTAAGCATCTCCAGTAGAGTTGGTTTAGAAGTTGCATAATCTCTTAGGGTTTGGCTGCCTGGGAAGGATTTTAATTCTCCATCACTGATGAAGCTAGGCTTGGCTGGGTAGGAAATTCTTGGTTGAAATTGTTTATCTTTGAGGACTTTGAAAACCAGACTCCAGTCCCTTCTAGCTTGTAGTGTTTCTGCTGATAGGTTTGCTACTATTCTGATTGGTCTTCCTCAGTAGGTAGTCTGACCTTTTTCTCTTGCTGTCTTTAGGATTTTTTAAATTCTGCATCTACTTTGTATAGGCAAATTACTATGTGTCTAGAAGTTAGTCTTCTCATTTGATGTCCTGCTGGGGTTTTCTGTTTCTCTTGTGTTTGGATGGTCACATCTCTGGTGAGATGGGGAACGTTTACTTGGGCACCCTCCTGGAGTAGTTCTCGAAGGTGTTCCTCATTTCCTTTTCTTCTTCTAGGGTACCAATCAGGCATAGGTTTGGCCTCTTGATATAATCACACATCTCTTGGTGGCTTTGTTCTTTTTTTCTGAATTGTCTTTCCGTGTGTGGTTTTTTTTTTTTTTTTTAGCAGATCAAGTTAATTCTATGTTTTGGTCTTCAAGTTCTGAAATTCTTTCTATTACTTAACTAATTCTGCTTTCCATGCTTTCCATTTTGTTATTTATTTTCTGGAAGAAATTTTTTATGGCCAAAATCTCTGTTGCAAGTTCTTTCAGTGTTTCATCTTGCCTTTCTTGTGTCTTATTCACTCTTTCCGACCATTTCTTAATCCCTCTTGTATTTTGGTGCCAGTTGTTGGTGACTTCTATTGTTTGGGCATTGAGGTCTTAATTTACAGGGTTTTTTCCCCTCTTTCATACACTGGGAATTACCTGCACTATTCCATTTATTTTTCCTGGTTGGTGGCATATCTCTTTTTTCTCTTTAGTTCTGTTATTCAGTGGCAGTGGGAAAGGCTTTCATTCCTGATGTTTGCTCAGTCCTCTATTTTTCCCTGATCAGGACTCTGAATTTGTTCTATTTTGAAACAGGGTTGTGGGTGGGAAGTTTTGCTATCTCTTGTAGTCTTGAGAGTCACATAAGGTGGAGGATGGGGAGCTAAGATTCAGAAACTACTTGCAAATCACAATGTTCACTGATTGTAGTATGGACTCCCTGAGACCCACTCCCCACCACCACTCTCTATGATGATGCAATGGGTATGTGTAGGTATCTCCTGAGTCCAAGATACAGTAACAACAATGAGGGGAACAGAGAAAAGTAGAATGAAATAAGACAGACAAAAATAAAAATAATTTTAAAAACACAGGAAATCAAAAGCAGAAATCAAAGAAAAACACAATTAAACACACACACACACCTGAAAACAAACTGGAAAAAAAAGTAAAACAGAAAAATAAAAAACAGGAAAACCAAACACACATACACACACCCAATACAAAATGAAAGGAGAATAAAAAGAGAAGAGAGAAAAAAAGGAATTTAATTTGAACACTCACACATATATTTACACACACATTAAAATAAAAAAGAGAAAAGCAAAAAATATCTGAAAGATGAACACTCAATCATTCATGTACATACATAAACAGAAAACAGAAAATGAAAGAAGATAGAAAGACAAAAAAGAAAGAAGAATAAGTAAAACAAAAGGTGGGAGGGAATGCAGATCGAACATTTACACATTCATGCACAGAGGAAAGATAAAAAAAATTATAAAACAAACAAACAAACAGAAAAAAATGAAAAACAACCTGCACTCTTGTAGCAGGTTCTGTAATTTTTCATCTTAGCTGCTCACTGGCAAGCCCCTCTGCTATCTCTTGTGGAGTGGCAGCCTCATTCACAATCTGCCCAGTGTCCAGCCTGGCAATAGAAGAGGAGTTGGTGGGGGTAGATGGGGTTTTCGATGTTCCTTTCCCACTCTGGTATGGTCAGGGGGATCCCCTACAGTTGGGAAGTGCAGGATTGTCTCTTCCCCAGTACTGGTGGTGGGGGGGCACCCCAGCCAGGCTTATCCTGCAGTAGAGTACTATCATCGTTGATGTACAGTCTCCACCTGGGTTCGTTCCCCTCTGCAGTGACTCAGCCATGTGGGTCTGATGTTCAGAGGATTTTTGGGAAGGAGGGGGCTGAGTCAACCCCAGACTCATGCTGATCTCATCAGGGATCTTTCTTGTTCTTATCTGGTCACACCCCTTATACCACAACTGAGTCAGGGTAGGGAGTGGGTCACCTGAGATTCCACACTCGTCCTGTCCCTCTGAAGGTTGTGCTTCAGGATATTCTTTCTGGGTCATTATCAACATCTGAGTAGTTAATCCACCATTCATAGAGATTAGGTCTTTCACTCTGTGGTGAGCAAACTGGAGCACTTTTCTGCTCAGGTTTCAAGATGGATACAGGGCTGCCTCTGTATCCCTAGCTGTGCTCCCTTTGCAGACCTTGCTGCCAGTGTCTGTCCAGATGCTGCAGTGGTGTGGCAAAGCCTGGAGCTGGCAGCCACTCCAGGCAGCTTCTTCCCAAGAAGGGCTTTGCTGAATAAAAAAAATAGTGCTCAGCTTCTGCAACCCAGGAAAGTACTAGGGTCCAAGCACAGCAGCTGCAGCACCAGCCACTTCAGCAGGAGGACCTTGGCCACTTTCTCCTGAGTTCCCACTCAGTCAGCCACTCACGCACACTTACTTGCAAACACATATGCAAAATTGTCCATACTCTCACTCATTCACACTGAGACTTGCATAGTCTAACAGGCGCCACCACTATCTTTCTTCCTTCCTTGCATTTTTCTTAATGTTTTCCTGAGCACATCTTTTATCAGTTTTTCAAATAGATTCAAAACAGTAAATTCACTTACCAAATAAATATTTTTAAGGCTGAGGATTCATAATTACAGTAAAGTTCTGCTCAAGAGTACCAATTCCCTGCTCCATGGCTGATACTGAAGAGTGTAACTAACAAAATTTCCATGCAAATTTTATGGAGAAAATGTTAATATAGTGTATAAAATGGCTTTCTCCTTTTAAAATACATCAAAAAATAGGAACATTTGCAGTTTAAAATTTTAATGTCTGAGTGGAAAACTCAGAGAAGGTACTATATATTTTAAAAAATATTTTCTAACATCTAAATATTCAGAGTTTGTTGGGAAAAACCGTATTTTAAATTCATATATCAATATAGTTAATTAAATAATTGTTTCACTTCTTTTCTTTTTCTTTTTTTTTTTTTGAGTTGGAGTCTAAATCTGTCACCCAGGCTGGAGTACAGTGGCGCAATCACAGTCACCACAGCCTCAGTCAGCTGGGCCCAGGCTATCCTTCTACCTCAGCCTTCCAAGTAGCTGGTACTAAAGGCACACTACAACACCCAGCTTATTTTTTGATTTATTGTAGAGACGAGGTCTCGCCATGTTGCTCTGGTTGGTCTTACACCCCTGAGCTCAGGTAATCCTCTCGCTTCTGCAACCCAAAGTGCTTGGATTGTAGACTTGAGCCACCACTCCCGGCACTTTTTTTCTAATGATTCAGTGACAAGCTTTCAATTGTGAAACATCAATTAAAAGAATCACATAATTTCATAAAATGCTAGTGTTTTTGCTGGATCTCTGAATTAAACTGAGTTTTATGAATTTTTTATACAATATTTGACTTTTCCTAAATTTCAGACAAAATTTCTATTCCTTGCTGATAAAATTAACTACCTTACTTCCTGTGATGCTTTATAGGAAAGAGCCAAAAATAAATTTTAAATCATATAATGGAGAATAACATTTTTTTCTCTCACCCCATTTAAAGTGGAAACATGAACAAGGAAAACTGTACCATGGTGACAGAGTTCATTCTCCTTGGATTATCTGATGTCTTTGAACTGAAAGTCTTCCTCTTCTTGATGTTCCTTCTCATCTATGGAGTCACGTTGTTGGCCAACCTGGGTATGATTGCACTGATTCAGATCAGCTCTCAGCTTCACAATTCCATGTACTTTTTCCTCAGCCACTTGTCCTTTGTGGATTTCTGCTACTCTTCAATCATTGTGCCAAAGATGTTAACTGATATTTTCAACAGGGACAAATCCATCTCCTTCCTGGGGTGCATGGTGCAATTCTACTTATTTTGCACTTTTGTAGTCACTGAGGTCTTCCTGCTGGCAGTGATGGCCTATGACCGCTTTGTGGCAATCTGTAACCCACTGCTGTACATGGTAACCATGTCTCGGAAGCTCTGTGTAAAGTTGGTATTGTGCTGCTACCTGTGTGGTACAGTGTGTTCTCTGATTCACGTATGCTTAGCTCGTGAGATCCCAACCTATAGATCCAATGTGATTAACCATTTCTTCTGTGATCTACCCCCTATCTTAAGTCTTGCATGCTCAGATGTCACTATAAATGAGGTTCTGCTCTTCACTGTGGCTACTTTCAATGAGTCTATTACCCTCATGATCATTCTAACCTCCTACTTGTTTATTCTCATCACCATCCTGAGGATGCATTCATCAGATGGAAGGCACAAAGCCTTTTCTACCTGTGCCTCCCATCTCACAGCCATCATTGTTTTCCATGGAACAATCCTTTCCATTTATTGTAATACCAGTTTAGACAACAGTGAGCATGCTGACAAAGTGGCTACAGTGTTCTACACTGTAGTGATTCCCATGCTGAACCCCTTGATCTATAGTCTCAGGAACAAGGATGTCAAAGAAGCTCTCAGAAAAGCAGTGGGCTCCAAAATATGTTATTAAGAAAGATTGTATTAACTGACTTCAAGATTCCAAAGTGGTGGCAGATGGAGAATTAGCGAGGGGGGGGTGCATATTGGAATAGAGAAAAAAATAAGCAGCTTAATAGTTATGAGCTAGACTTGTTTGATACATTCAACTTTGTGCCTCCCAAATTTAAAAGAATAGAATTGAACCTGTCTCAAATTTTGTACCCAACTTACTTTTGTCTTTCATAAATCTGTAATGTTTTAAATGGATAAGAGTGGGCAACCCCCTCGGGTCCTCTCCCACTGTGGGAGTTTTTCCGTCCTCCCAATAAATCCTGCTTCCTAAATACATACATACATACATACATACATACATAAATGGATATGAGTAACAGTGTCATTAAGACACGTTTAATTTGCTGTAAAATCTTCATAGGTCTAATAAAAAAACTCACAAGAGTGACACTTTATTTAGTATCCATTTTATTATTCATTATGGAAACTATAATTACTTTCAAAATAACATTTATGCTATTTTATAATGAAAATCACTCTATTGTCAAACAGTGAGTACACAATGAGAGCTTTATATATGTGCATGTTTTTGTGTTTATGTATATTTCAATGTTTCTACTTTTAAATGTTTATTGTTCATTTTGTTTTTCCATTGCTATTTTATTGTTTCATTGTCCTGTACTATTGAAACTTAGGTTATTTTGTCATCTGATATAGACAAAATAATGTTTATTTCACAAGAATCTTAGGAACATTGAATTAAGAAGCTGGAATCATGTGGAAGGAGCTTAGAATAACTCAAGAGCTTAATAGCATAATTATCTCTTGTTTTCATATATGTGTATATGCATACACATATTTGTTTAAAATGTTATTATAAATAGCAGCATTTCTAAATTAAGCCTCTTATCTCATTTTATCTTTACAAATTATCATCATGCTAACCCTAAAAACCATTGTGGATGAGATGCTTACTGACACATTGAAGTGGGCTACTAACCTCTGTTCAGGTATTTTGTGTGTGTGTTTCATTTTGTCAAAATGTCTTATTCCACTCTTTCTTTGTATACCTAAACTGCATCTCCTCATTCAGTTCTGATTTAAATGTACCACTGACACTGTCACTTCATTATGATTTTTGTCAATGTCCACATTGCATTCATTTTTCAAAATGAAACTTCTGTCTTTGTATCTGTAACAATGTTAAAAAAGCAATAGGCTTGTGTTTTTGAAAACCAGGACTAGTGTTTTGATGCTGAATTTTTACTTTGGCAAACAATTTACCTGCTCTAATTCTCTGTCTCCTCTATTTTAACATTGGATGATAACTGTTAACCTCACAACATTTCACTGACATTAAATTTTTACAATGTTTTTGTGCTCACTGACATGGAGAGAATGCTCAATAATGTATTTAAATGAAGTCATTGAAGCCTGGGGTTATTTATTTGAGTATCAGTGACATACAAGTTTTTTTTTTTTTAATTTTTTGTTTATTTTAGACAAATACATGAATAAATACTGGTGAATTAATGGTATGCATATTGAGATTATTATATAAATTTAGATCAATTCCAGAGCGTTTTAGAATTGTGAATTGGTTCATATTGTTATAAGTGTTCTATTAGTCACAGTCTACTTAGGAAAGCAAACACATGCCCATGAGTATTTAATATAAGGAATGTTAGAGACTTGAACGAGCACAAAGTGGATAATATGTATTATCAGCAACCCTTGTCCTTGATGTGAAGGAAAACAGGAGAGAGATTGTCACTTTAACCTCAGAGCTTAGAGGAAGCAGTTCAATCAACTGGTGGTAAGCCTTAGAGAAGAGACATAGTTTCCAGCATGTCCAGGTTTCTGAGAAGAGTTTAGGACTCAGCAGTTTTCTGACCTCTGGATACATACTCTAATGGGGTCTTTGGACACCAAAGGGGGCCAAGCCACACTGTGCTCCTGCCTCTAAAAAGAGTATAATGAGAAACTGGGAAAAGACACCAAGTGTCTATTATGAGTGTCTTCACATTAGCAGAAGGTGAAAAAATGAAGACTTTACTTCTTGTCTCCTCTTCGTTTCAATCCCATGTCCTTCTTTGCCTCTTCCACTTACCACTTTTCTCCTAATGGCAGAATCCAGTAGGGACCCAGCTAGAAAGGGAACCTGGGGAATGTAGCCTGCAAGCTCCAGCACTAGGAGCAAAGCCCCCCAAACAGGAAGGTAGACATGACAATAAGACCAGATCCAACCAATGCATGTTCTGAGGGACTTTCAGTTGATGATGCAAGGGATGCAAGAAAGAGCTTATTATATTTCTTGTCATCTCACTAAGAGTGTGCGAATATGTGTGCCTCTGAACACTTAAGTAAGCATGAAGGTTCTCAATCTTCATCCCATTATATTATAGATGCCATTGGTTTTCAGTAGCATTTGCAAACCAAATGCAACAACATATAGTAGACACTTTTTAAAGTCTAGGAAAGAAAATTTCATAATGGCAAATCTTTTCTCATAATTTTTGCCAAGTACGAAACCTTATAATTTTCTTGGCTGCTTTCAGTCATAGAAACTAAGATCAGACTCTACTGGGAAGGTATGGTTCCAGAGAAATTTTGATTACCGTTCATTTTTTATCTCAGCAGTTGGTGAGCTGGTGATCTGATGGAAGAAAAAAGTATGGTCCACAATTAGGGAGAGATGTGATAAAGAGACATAAATGACTGAACTATAAATTTGTAGAACTAGCATTTAAGTGACTTCTTATTTCATGTCTTATGTCCAATGAAAGGGCATATTTAAAGTGAATAAATCAC
Source organism: Tarsius wallacei (assembly GCA_963574415.1). Taxonomy (NCBI): domain Eukaryota; kingdom Metazoa; phylum Chordata; class Mammalia; order Primates; family Tarsiidae; genus Tarsius; species Tarsius wallacei. Next base: position 34,155 of record CAUYQG010045896.1, read on the forward strand.
CCAGAAAATTGTTTAAAATGTTCTCTATAGTAATATACTTTGGATATAATACAATTTCAAAAAGGATTTCTTTCTCTTTTTTTTTGAGTCGGAGTCTCACTCTGTCACCCAGACTGGAGCGGCCGGGAGCGGCCACTGCAGCCTCGACCTGCTGGGCTCCGGCGATCCTGTCACCTTAGCCTTCCAAGTAGCTGGAACTACAGGCACGCGCTACCACGCCCGGCTAATTTTTTTGATTTATTGTAGAGATGAGGTCTCACCAAGTTGCCCAGGCGTGTCTTGAACCCGCGGGTTCAGGCAATCCACTCACCTCAGCCTCCCAAAGCGCTGGGATTACAGGCTGAGCCACCAAGCCCAGCTCAAAAAGGATTTCAAATGCTGACTTATATAAAAGAGTAGATTTATTTCCGTTTCAACCTGAAAATTAGATACAAAGGAATAAAACAGGGATTTATAAAATGTAAGCATCTAATTCTCAATAATATTTGAAATTCTTTTTTGTGAGGTTTCTGTTCAGGCACTTTTTGAGATTTCCACTGAGCATTATAATCTTTAATAATTATCTATAATATATTTCAAATTTTAAAAGCACTAACAACTAAAAATAAAATCTTCAAAAATATCAAACTTTGATCATTTTATTTTAAGCAATAGGTAAACTTTTAAAGTAGTTTACATTTTGATGTAATTGTACTCAAATTTTTGGTAACTTAAAAAATAAATGCAGTAAATTAAATCCTACCTGATTTTATATTTTATCTCAAATGTATATAATTTTAACTTAAATGTTAAAAATGAAGTGTTATGTTTGTTTTGTATGTTTGTTGACTAAACAAATGCTTAAAAAATAATTGTCTGACACTCATTCCCAAACTCTATAGCAATGTACACACCATCATTTATTGAGAATTATTTTCTTTTTTATAGTTATGTAATAATGTATTACCATATACACATTTATAATTCAATTGCATTTTTTTTTAAGTTGAAGTCTCACTCTGTCGCCCAGACTGGAGTGCAGTGGCCACTCCCGGCCACTGCAGCCTCGACTTGCTGGTCTCCGGTGATCCTTCCACCTCAGCCTTCCCAGTAGCTGGAATTACAAGCACGTGCTACCATGCCTGGCTGATTTTGTTTTTATTTATTGTAGAGATGAGGTCTCTCCAAGTTGCCCAGGCGGGTCTCAAACCTGTGGGCTCAGGCAATCCACTCACCTCAGCCTCCCAAAGCGCGGGATTACAAGCTAAACCACCGAGCCCGGCTCAATTGCATTCTTAACACTGATTTTTCAGCCAAACCCTGAATAATATCTTACAGTTTCCACCTCAACTTGTTTAATAAAGATTATGATTATATTGTTTCAACTGTAATTTAGCATCCAAAAGACAAAATTGTATCTGACAGACTCATTGGTGCTATGCTATACAATGACAAGTACTACCTCTCTGTTAGCCAGAGACATATTAATACACAGAAATAACTGCATCATACTTCTAGCTGGATATGGTATTTCTCAGTGGAGGAAGGCAGTTTTAAACAAAAAGAAGCTTCAACATCACCTTTAATGGGGACAAATTTCAGAATTTCTTATAAATATTTGGGTTTAGGAGTCCATTCTATTCAATATTAATACTCCAGGGAATCAATGCAAGTATGTGAACAATTATTCATTCCAGACTTAAAAAATATATTTTCAATAAGCCAATAAATAGTGAAAAGTAATGCTCTAAATTTTAAAATCAATTACACATGTCAACAAGTAGCCTTTTTAAGAACATTGAAAATAAATTTTAGGGATAAAATAACCTATATTCCAAAGTGTGTTGTAATCTACCAAACTCTTTTGAACCATGTTGATGATATATGCAGAGCCATCTTTGAAAATGTAGGAATTAGAACTCGTTCAGGATATTTTTAGCCAAGAGCAAAATGTACTTTATGTAACCAATGTTAGTAGCATTAACATTAAGTTTGAAAAGCAGTTTAGTTATTTGCTTGTTTATTTTGAATGTTTTGGTCATTAAGGAATGATATTTGATGGGAGAACATACACAACAAACAGGCAGAAATATAATAGCAATACAGGTTCTATGGCAGATTTTTTTTTCCTATGTCATTATCTGTGATTTGAGAAAAATCCGCCTAATCTCATTGTCCTCAATTTCACCTATAGCATTTATTTTCAAAGGCAGGAATTTCACAAGAATTGATTCTATTTTATTTTCAAATTAGGCCTTCACATAGCCATGTTTATCTTAGTTATATAGATGAGGACACCATTTCCCCATTTCCAAGTCCCAGAAATGCTATCCCTAAAACATCTTTCAGTTCACAAAATGTAGGATTCACCATCATTAAAAATTCCTGCAAGAAATAAACTTTGCTAATTAAACTATGATACAGGCCAGGCACAGTGGCTCAAGCCTGTAATCCTTGAACTTTGGGAGGCTAAGACAAGAGAATTGCCTGAGCTCAGCGTTTCAAGACCAACCTGGGCAACTTCATGGGATCCAGTTTCTACAATAAATCAAAAAGTTAGCTGGGTGTGGTGGCTTGCATCTGTGATTCCAACTACTTGAAAGGCTGAGGTGGAAGGATTGCCTGAACCCAGCAGGTCGAGTTTGCAGTGGCCATGAGTGTGCCACAGCACTCCAGCCTGGGTGACAGAGTGAGACACTGATTCAAAATAAATAGATAAACTATAATAAAATGATTTCTTTAAGTGTAAGATATATTTATAATTACAGAGATGTTATAATAGATGAAAGTGTGTCTTAGATTAAATATTGCATAGATCTAAATGTTAATGGTGCATGCTAGAATATGTTGGGAAAAAGAGCAAGCCTATATTAGCATGAATTTTTTTTATTGAATTTTCATAGCATAGTCAAGACTTTCCAATTCATGACCATATTTCCTTATACCAAATTCATTATAGTGCTAAGTAAAAGTCAGGGGGCTGGAAGATAAGATTTATGATTTATTTCTAGATGTAGCAATTAATACATGGTCTTTAACTGGGAAAATTTTTATGTCTAACACAAACAGTATCAGAGTTAGAGCAAATATTTCAGATGAAGGAACTAAGGTTAAGGGTTCTGTTTAATGGTAGTTATATATTTATACATCTATTCTTGAGTAGACATAGAAATATGAGAGGAGGATACACAAGTGAAAGAGAAATTGATTGTAATCTCCAGGAATCCACACTCTAGTTGGAGAGAAAGCCAAGTGGATTACATTACATTAGAACCTTAGCAATAATAAAATAAAGGCTGATTTTCAGAAATTGTGACTATCAAAGAATAATGTATGTGGCCTGGAGGAGTCACAAAATGTTTCAAAGAGGTTTTTAGACCTCAGCAGCGTTTTAATCTATGAGTAAGCTAAATGGTAAGTTAACTGAAGACAAGTTGATGAGAGACATTACATAATTATGCAAACATGTAAAACAGCATAGGTAGATGATAGATATTGATATTGATATTTACATTTATGGAGACTGAAATTGATATGGAAAATTTTGGGAAAATAAGTCTAGCAGAGAAGACTTTGTATGTCATTTGGGAAATTTGAGCATGTACATATAAGTGGTTGGGAGTCACTCAGATATACAAACTGAAGAATCATTTGGTCATTATAACTTTAACTTAATTATTTTAGTTTAGTTTATACTTATTTATTGTACTTATTTTTTAAATAAGAGATATATTCACGTGATACTTTCTCTTTTTTAATTTAAGCCATGTGAAAAATCCCAAGTATAGGCTTCTAGATATATTTTATGTTTACGCAAAGACATATATATCAGTTGATTTTTTGGTAAAGAGTGATTTTAGTGGCAGTATAACAGACATGGATAAGAGAATTAATAGGCATATTGGCCAATATGGAAGCTTCTGGCCAGTACAAGTGTTAAATAACACTATTATCTAAATAAATTTCATTAGCAAAAAAGATGACCAAGAATTTAATTAAAAATGTAAGATTTGAAGTGTCTTCAGAGTTTACATGGCTTGTGAAAGTTGTATGATCAATCAGAAACAAAAAAGAGATGTGATGTGCAGTAGACATCGTATTTGTTTACAGAATATCCGGAATGTTGGAAACATTATACACCCTAATATAGTGGCTTTAGCCACATGTAGCTTCTTCTGGGAACACAGAGAAATAACATGCAAACATTTGTATCCCTGTTTTCAATATACATGAAGAGACGCTCTGCACCTAATATCCTTGGCAGGAGCATAACTAAGTAATGAAGGGACTTTAAGGCAGAATCTCATAGCTTCTCTAGAGCAATTAACATAACAAGGAGGCAGTTATGCTTTGTAAAGTCTGGGTGCATGACAGATAATTCAGAAATAGTTGCTGAGTACATTTTTTAAAAAGAAAATTTCTGCTCTGATTTTTTATTGTACAAAAAGTGAAGATTATGAGAATGATTATGAAACATAGGGAGACGACATTTGAAATTCTAAGCTAACTTTCATGTAGTTGTTTCTAAAGCTGTTGTTTTCTCACTTCCGGGTTATTCATGAAACCAGAATTATATTTTAAAAAGGGTACTTAATTTTAATTGCTTGTTCTGAGGATCCTGAAGAAAAAGGCAACCAGTTTTGTTTCCCCCCCTAGGTCATTGTAACCCTGGGAGTGAAATAAAGTAGAAAATAAAAGTCTAAACATCTCCCCCAAATAAGTTCTCCAGAACCAGGAAAGGGCTGCCTTTTCCACCAGCAGGTTTGTTTGCAGGTCTGAGAAAATATGGATTTATTTTTTATATAAAATATTTAAAAGATAATTTAGTTTTTTTTTAGTTCTTTGTGGGAAAAATAATTTAGGGTAAATTTCAAGTTACTGCAGAAATTATGTATCTGGATATCTGGGGAACAGCAAACATGCTCTTTCTAAAGAACTGGGACTAGAACACTTGACTTAGCTGATCTCCTTGATAGTAATGTCCTCAACAACTGCTTCCTGGGAGTCAGAGAATAGAAGGACCCTGAAAATTTTCAGAAATTTATATTTCCTTGCTTATGTAAATTTTTAAAAGAGTCGTGTAAAGGAGATAGGTATTTACATAAAATTTAATTGAAAGGAATAAAATTAACCTTCTGAAAAAATGTAAAAAAGACAAGTTAATGTAATATAAATATTTTAGACCATGAGAAATATAACAATGACAACATTGGTTCATGAGGGCAAAATATAAATATAAATAAACAACAATAAGAGATGCTATAAGGAAGAAGATACTGCATTGTTTAATCCACATAATAGTATTTCTTGGGAGATAAGAAACTATGATTTGCAAATTTGGCATTAGTTTTAAGAGGAATTCAAATGGAAGAAATATTATCATTTACCAGACAAAAAATAAATAAATAAATAAGGCAGTAGTTCTCAGCTATGGAAAATTATGTGTTCAACATTACCCTGCTTGAAGGAAACAATTGGCAGTGACTGGAGACATTGTAAAATTTTCTTCACCTATCAGTCAGCATAAATATTCATAGGTCAACTTGAGCAAGAGTATGTGACAATTCTCTGCCTCATGATTCTTTAGGAAGTCTTCCTAAAACAATTGGGTGGAACTGTTATGAGTACGAAGGGCTAATTGTCCTGCTTGGACTTGAATGTTGTTTTAAATTATTGTTTCAAGATACAATTTAAATTAGGAAATAAAGTTCAAAACTGTTGTGCATATTACGGAGACCTGATATCCCTCTTATAATTGTAATCTTTATAAGAAATTCTCCCACAGAGATATTTACTTTAAAAATTTTAATCATATAATATTTATTTTATCCTATAGTGTAGTATCTTTCTTATAGTATCTTGTAATATCACATACTTCATCTGTTCAATTACTTGTAGTACAGTTTTTTTATGTTCTAGCCTGTTTGTATTTAAATGATATTCCAGATTAAGTCTAAAAAATATTGAAAGAAGAAATTCTGGCTGTTTGGGAGAAAGTAAAATGAAAACTGAACAATATTTTGTGAAATAGTTTATAAGATTTATATGATTATAAACTTATTATGATGAACTAAAATTACTTTTGTTGACAGTTTACATTTGGATGTGTAATGTTATCTAAGATCATTTTGTATATTCATAAATAAACTATCTTAACTACACACTTTCACTTTCTTGATCTTTCACTTACCTGGGACAATGACAAAACAGTAGTAGAAATGTTAAGTTAATGTTGATTGGAATTAATAATGAATAATCCTGTTTCAGGAGTAAATCCTTATAGTTCTTCCCTTGGCAAAGGATGATTACATTTTTGTGAAGTAAGAGATGCAATCTCCTAAATTTTTATTCTGAGGAAATGGAGATCTATGCAGCTTAAATGAGCTCATCAATTATTTAAAATTGTTAAGAGACATGATGAAGATGATAATTTGAGGATTCCTCCACATAGGCAGTAATACTTTCGATAAATTCTGATATAAAATCTTGTATTCTTCATTCTTTCAAACTAGATTTCAAAGTATCCTTTATATCTCCCATAGCTGCTATGCAGAGCATGATTTATATTACTGTTACTCAGTTATTTTACCCTTTTATGCCTCTTAAAAATTTTAATTTTGAAAATTTGCATAATTGTTAGATTTTCAATCTACTTCAAAAATAATTTATTATAAATTTAAATTGAAGAATAAAAATTATAATTTCTATTGCATATCATAGTTTTATATGTATTCATGAAAAATTGGAAACATATGGATCATCAGATTTCATATTATTTCTTTTGCCCCAGAACTCACATTTAAATTTTACTCACTCTCCAGAATTATATCTTATTAATTACCTGAGCATATTACTTTGTAACACAAAAGAAATAAATTGATACTTATTTCCTGTGGTATGAAAGCTTCATGTGACTTTTATGTATTCTGAATAGTCATCACTCTGCTTCTATTTAATAACCTAAATATATCAAAAATTTTATGTTACTTAAAGATACATTATAAAATATCAATGTAATGGATGTCTTGATTATATTGGTTGAAATGAATTTTACATTATAGACTTCAATTAGTAAAATAATCCAATGATAAATATTTGTATTACTAAAATAGCATAGTTTTCATTACATTTAATTATATAGTAATCTATTTTATATTTCAAAATAGAAATTTAGAAAAAAGTAATTTAAATATTCCCAGAACCAAAAAAAATATAGTTTAAAGTGATGAATATACAAGTTACTCTGATTTGATCATTACACATTATATAAATATATAATATCTCATATACTCTGACTAAATGCACATCTACTATTTTTCACTAACAAAGTTAAAATAAGCAAAGGTGAATATTTTTGGTAATAGATATGTCACTCAACGTTTTTCAACATTATTTACTTAATATGCCAAAATTATTTTGTCTTATTATCAATTATATTTCAATAATTAACTATATATGATCATATCCCTTTTATTTGTTGATGAAAGCATACTTGGTCATCTCCTTATTTTCTTTCTTTCTTTTTTTTTTTTGGATGGAGTTGGAGTCTCACTCCATCGCCCAGGTTGGAGTGCAGTGGCACACTCACAGACATCCCAGCGTTGACTTTCTGGACCCCAGCGATTCTTCTGCCTCAGCTTTCCGAAAAGCCGAACTACAGGTGCTTGCTACCAGGCACAGCTAATTTTTAATTTTATTTATTGTAGAGATGAGGTCTCGACAAGTTGTCCAGGCTGTTCTTGAACCTGTGGGCTCAGGCAATCCCCTCATCTAGGCCTCACAAACTGCTGGGATGACAGACTTGAGCTACTGCGCCCTGCCATATCCTTATTTTCAAATGTAATTGATATTCAGTCATTCACTTTCTCAGTTTCTTAGAAGTTTATAAAAACATCTTCAGTGTGATTATTAGTGTGACAAGTAGCTTCTTCTGTCTTCAGCTTACAGCAGCTAGAAGAGCCGCCGCCATGTCTGCACATCTGCAACGGATAGAGGTGTGAAGCTGCTCCAGTTTCCTGATCAAGAAGAATAAGCAGACCTACAGCACCAAGCCCTTCACTCGAAGGCCGCAACTCCTGCAACAACGGGCTGTTCACCGCAAGACTGTGGGTGAGGAGCCAGCCGGTGACAGACGACAGAGAGTCATAGTGGTCATGAAGTGGAGATCCGGCCAGGGAAAACCAGAACCTCCGACATGTGGACCACTATCAACACGACCACCACCAGGGCCACATTCAGCAGCATCAGGCCCGTGATCCCCAAGAACAAGCACAGCCCCGACCCTGCCCATGGCGGCTGTCTGCGTGGCCAGCACCATCCTAATCAACCAGAAGCCTGTGATTGTGAAGAGGAATCAGACCCGCCTCACCCAGAGCTCCTGAGCCCCAAGCTCCCCCAAAGCAATAGTTAGCTGACTTTTTTCAATCAAAACTGAAAAAAATAACAAGTAAAAAAAAGTTTCCATTCTATTTAGCTGAATCTTCTTTAAACTAATTTAAGAGTTAGCCATCTGAAAAACTAATTGCTCCCAATATTATCGTATTAAATATGATATTTTTGTATAATTAGATATTCTGAAAACTCACCCTTTTATGAGGTCACAAACTAACCAACAAACACAAGGTTAGAGTAACTAATAACAGTATTTCATTCCTGGGAAAAGAAGAATAATCTGAAGAGAAGGCCTCTCTGAGGTACATGAGTAAAGGGAACATCTAAAGCTTAGAGTACATTAGACATCCAGAGTCTATGGCAAACCAGCATTCACCTTGAATATAAGGTAATATTAGGGGAATTTGTAACTTCCAGTGCAGTGAAGTAACGACAGTATCAACAGGACTGAATCCTGGCACAACTCTTCATGCTTAATGCTAAGCAAAGGAAATAAGTTAATTACCAGGCAAAGTTAGCATGTATTCATTGTCTACTATTCTACAGATAATATCGATTCTTAACCGAAAAAAATATGTTATGCTTATATAGTAGGAGACAACAACTCACAGTAAAAAACTGAATAGACAGAGCCGGATTTATATATAACTTAGATGGTAGAAATGTTATTTAGGCAATCTAAAATTGGGAAAGCATTCATGGCCAGTCATCAAGAGACCCATTGGTTGGTTTCTTGGTAGACACTAGTTTAGTAACTCAACTGTGGGATTTTGCCAGAATTATTTTTTTATTTTTTATTTTTTTTATTTTTTAATCAGTATTTTTTATTATCATATTGTGGGGTACAGTTAAGGATTATTTTAAAAGAAGAACTTCTTCCTGCTCAGGCAGTAAGAAACTGTTCAAAACTTCTCATACATCTTTGCAGAAAAGAAAGAACCTGCCTGAGACTTTAGATATCAAAAAGGAAAGCTTAGCAGGGAGCTGAATGAAGAAAGTCAGATAATTGATGGAATATTTTTTGATACTTGGTTGCTCTCTTGATTTATCTATGTCCAGATTTTTAAGTTATGTCAGCAAGAAATTATCACTTTTTAAAAGTCACTTAAAAAAGTTATTGTGCCACATTCAACCAAAAAATGTTTCATACATCTACTTATAAACTTTCTCATTACTAATTGTATGATGTCTTAATTCCTTAAAATGGATTTAAAGAAAATTTTAGTCAAATTTACTTATATATGTATATGTATAGATTTATATATGTTTAACTTAACTCACATATTTTAGCCTTAGTTATCTTTATCAGGCATTGCATTCCATCTAAGATTATTTTCAATTCTCCAATCATGTGATAAACCTCAATGTCCATATGATTGCTTACATCATTTACCTTCTGTTTCTTATCCACTGTTCTGTACTTGACAAAATTCTTAATGCCCAGTTCAAGTCACTCTTTCCTTCTCTGTTTTGTACCTATTACGTAGAACAGTGCCTGGAAGAAAATATTCACAGAAGAATATATTTGTTGAATGGAGACTTTTTGGTATATTCTGACCTTTGGTGTACAGAATTTAATTTGAATACAGATGCAAATATATCATAGTACATATTATAGATACTACAGTATTTTTTACTTAATTTTAATATAAAGATGTAGAGTGCAAGTCAGTTACCTGAGTGGTTGACATGCAGGGCCTCCATTTGGACTTCACTTCACCTGGTTTAGGGTCTGGTACCCTTAGTGAGGTTATCTGCCCCTCTCTCCTTTCCTCCTCTGGTCATAGATGCTGTGACAATGCTGGGAGAGGAAGGGAGGTATAGAGAGTCCAGAGACACTGTCAAGTCACCACCCCCCACCTCCTTGTAGTAGCAGGCAGTAGGGAGTGAATAGTCTAACATCTCAATTTCAACATTGAGGAGAGAAGTTCTCTGCAGTAACAGACCTGCACTCATAGAACCCACTACCCCACCTCTATAATTTTTTTGACATATTAGCTTTCATGATCTTCTATTCTTCAAACACTAGACAGAAAGCTTTTTGCTTGTTTTTAATTTATTCTATCACCACTTTGCTTAGTGTATTCCAATTGTTTGATAAATTGCATTAAGCTGGTTAAATCAAATTAGGCAATAAATATCATAATCCAGTTTTTGATTTTTGTTTTTTTTTTGAGTGGGAGTCTCACTCCATTGCCCAGACTGTAGTGCAGTGGCATGCTCACAGCCACCTCAGTGTTAACCTGCTGGGCTCCAGAGATCCTTCTGCCTAGCCACCTCAGTGTTAACCTGCTGGGCTCCAGAGATCCTTCTGCCTCAATTTCATCATTTTACAGGGATTGCAGGTATGAGCCACAATGCTCAGCCAAAACATCAGTTTTATATGTGTAAATTAAGGAACTCAGTCTGCCTCAGTCTTCCAAGTAGTGGCACTACAGGCTTGCGATACCACACCTGGCTAATTTTTTGATTTATTGTAGAGACAAGGTCTCACCATGTTGCCCATGCTAGTCTTGAACATATGGGCTCAGATAACCCTCGTGCCTCAGCCTCCCAAAAGTGCAGGGATTACAGGTTTGAGCCACCATGCCTGGCCCAGTTTTATTCACAGTAATCTACCATTACTAAAGCCAAAGTATATTTCCTTGAGGCATTCTCAAGATATAGACAAACAGGTTTACATCATTTTATTTTGTGTTTAATCAACTCCCAAGTGGAACTGAATACTCACATAAATTTTCCCACTGGAGTTTGAGTTCTTGGGATTTGATGTAAAATTAAAAAGCTGATCTTAAAATCTTCAAAGCAAAGCCTTCCTAAAAGAGACACAAATATTTTCTATGAACCCAGAAGACTTGCCCAAATGGATTTAAATGCTACAATTAAAAATATTTTCTTTTAGTCTTTAAGTGTCAAACTTACATTTTCTGATGAAAAATGAACTGGGGCTCATGGCAATGAAGTAAAATGGTGAATGAAAGCTAGGATGGAGATCTGGTAAGTATTCTTAACACAATGCCAGAATATTAGAGCAGGAAGAAATTTAAAATGTTTACCACCTATGGTTCCTTAATTTACACATACAAAACTGATGTTTTGGCTGAAGCACTGTGGCTCATACCTGTAATCCCAGTACTTTGGGAGGCCAAGGCAAGAAGTTGCTCAAGTCCAAGTCTTCCAGTTCAGACTAAGCAGCATAGTGAGACCTGCTTTCGAAAAAAAAAAAAAAAATAGCCAACCATGGTGGTACAAGTTTGTAGTCCCTGCTGAGAGGCAGGATTGCTTGAATCTAGAATGCTGAGGCTGTAGTGAGCAAAAATTGGGCCACTGCACTCCAGCCTGAGCAACAGAAAGAGACCCTGAATCAAGACATTTGTACAGTAAACATGCCTGGAATAACAAAGGTTTTAAATCCTCAAAATATTTTCAAAATGACAGTAAGAAACAAGAAGTAAATCTTTCTGTTCTAGGACATACTCTAGATATCATTAAGTTAGATTTAATTGAACACTCCTATATTAAGTTTAGCACATTAAACTTTTAGAAAATAATATTACTTACTCTAATATTCTCTCTGAATTCTGCCATCTTTGTCTTGTGTTCATCTCCAGGAAGGCAATGTTTATTGGAGAGTGCACTAGCCCAGTGATGCAAAGCTTCCAGACTCTGGCCCTGGCTCTTATATTGTAAAGCAATGGAAGCCTCACTGGTTAAATAGCATGCAACCATCAGTTTATTTTCTATAAATTTGAAATACAATCAGCCATTAATATAATTAAAAATCCATGAGAAGTCAATTATACTTAAAACATAAGCTGAAAATGACAAGTTCAAAATAATAATGTCAGATATATCACATTTATCCAGAGCTCACCTAATTTAGTTGAATAGAAAGACAACAAAGATTGAAAAATAAACATTGAGTAATAATCCCAAAATCTATGGTCATTATTGTATCTGTATTTCATTCTCTGTACTCAGAAAATAGCTTCTCAAATAGGTACACTCTGCTTATTAACTCTAAATGTATATAAAAATTGAATAAAAAAATTAGTTTCATTAAAAATCTACAACAAATTGAGCAGGAAAGGACAGGAAGTTAAGGTTTTGATATTGTTAGATCAGGTTCTGGGATGGATGATATGAGATGAAATTGAAACTATATGTGAAATATGAAGTTGTTAAAATGGGATAAACTTGTAGAAGACAGGGAATAACTTAAGAATTTAAGCAAAATAGCAATATGATAAAAATATGCTTTGTACAAGTAACCGTAAAGTGATGTACAAATAGATGTTGTGGCATGTTTAAAAATAGTGTGGGTAGAAGTTAGAAGAATGAAGCCAATTAAAAGGTTCAAATGGGTGAAAAAAAGAGGGGTGGCATTCAATAATGGAATGTCAGTAATAATGTAGTTTAAAAGCTGCATAAATTCAACATTTCCAAGAGTGAATCAGTGCTTCGAGATATTTTGCTTGTTTGTTTTAGCTAGGGTAAATTTCTTCTTTGGGCCAGGAGTGTAGATGGTAGAGACGTTCACTCAGATAAGGATCACAGAATAGATATAAGTTGTAGAAAGTGATATCAACTAAGTTTTATTTTAGACATGCTGAAATATTTATGTGCTTTCTTTGATAGCTAGTTTTGAGCTGGCCAGACGTCTTTCTTTGAATAGAATACATGAAAATCATCACTGTATAAATGGTAGTTTTAAGAAAGTATATAGCATTACATAGGAAGAATGTATATGGTGATGATAGAAATAGTCAAGACTGTGGCTCTAGGAAATTTCTATTGACCGTGAAGATTGGTGAGTAGTGGTATACTGAAATTAAGGGAGAAATCAAGAGATGTATATAAAAGCCAAGATAGGTGGAAAATTTAGGAACTAAAGAGGAGGTCAAGAAGAAGGAGATGTAGAGATTTTAAGAAGAAAGGAGAAATCTGTCACATGATACAGATAAATATGTTGCTTATTTCTGAATGTTGAACAGAAAGGGTTTGGGCTGTTGGAAGAAAAATCCTATTTCAGTAAGTTGAAGTGAGAATGTGTCAACCAGTGCAGATGCCCATGAGGAAACATTGCAATAAAATGAAGGAAAATAAAGGCAAGTAGACAAAGACAAGTAATATTTTTAAAGATAAAATAAACACTGTTATGTGCTGAAAGCTTATCAGAAAAAGACTATTAGTATACGTACCTTAATTGACACAAACACAACTGAAAGAATTAACCTCAGAGAGGAGAGTGGCATTCTTTGCAGAAAAGAAAGGGAGAGAGAAAAAGGTAGTCAATGATGAATTCAAATGTATGTACCATAACCTGATGAGAAAGTTGGGGGTACACTTTTTTGTTAGTCTGGATATTTATGTATAAAAGACTGGTAGAATAGGGCCATAAATAGAATAGTAAAAATTTTGTATAGTAATTCTATGTGTGTAAAGCAATATATTAAAGAGCAACTATATGTGTATATATAAAATGCATTCAGAACTTAAAATTGTGACTCATACAAATATAAAATGATTATGTTCAAATATTTTTTACTTGGTGATTAATGAATTAAACTATTATGGCTTGAACAAAATAAAATTTTAAGAATTGCAGTATTACAAATCAGAAATTAAAAAAATAAATTTGCAAATATAAAATTGGACTTCTACAAAGGCAAGGAAATCAATTGTCTATACATTGGATAAAATGTGCATGTCTGTGGATAAATATGTGCACTGCTGTCATTTATCTAAAATTTAGAGTTGCAAACTATAACAAGGACAATAGAAATAGAGATAACTCAGAGTGTTATGTAAGTAAGTCTATTTCAAAGTAATTTTACACTTTTTCGCTATCTTGCCACTTTACAACTTGCTATTTCATACCAGTGAATGAATAAGATGGTGAGGATATTAAGACTGTGGAAGAAAATTTAGTTAACATGGTTTGGTGAGAAAGTTACTATTATTCTCATATTATAGATGAGGAAACTGAAACTCAGTGAGTAATTGTCCTGTAAGAGGTTTCTCAGCTACTGAGTGATGGAGCTAGGTAGGACTCAGTCACTGAAATGATGCACTCAGAATATCTGTTCTCTCTATAGAGTGCTTCATACTACTCTCTGGAGTTCATTTTTTTCTCAGAGGAGACGCCACAACTCCAAGTGTGAAATACAGAACTTCTGCTCCTCTACCCACAAGGCTTAATCTGGAATGGCAATACATTTATTATTTGTTGTAGAAATAAAAACAACACAAGGGAAACAGAAACTATTTAATCAGAATTTTCTATAAGGTGTTTACCCACTATCACTTGACTCTGATGGTAGACAAGAAAGTTGAAATAATACTTAAGGTTGAAGGTTAAGTTTGGAGTTTAGCAACTGGTTTGGTAGCAAAGCTATTTAATGTGGAAAAACATAGCTTTAAAGAATATAGGTGGTTTACCACTTTTTTAACTTTAAAAATTGAAAACCTATACATTATATTACACTAAGTGTAGAGATACCTAGTTGCTATCAGAATGTCCAAGTGGATTTAGAATCACTGTTCTATTTATTTTGAACTTTTTCTATTCTTTATGTTTTATATGGCCAGTGTCCAGGTTATTATTAACATTTTTATTATTGTTCTTTCACAACTCCAGAAACTCAGAAGCAGTGCAGATTATGGAACTCGAGAATGGTACTGTGAAGATTGAGTTCCTTCTCCTGGGATTTAGTGACCATCCAGAACTTCAGAGTCTCCTTTTTGCGGTGTTCTTTTCCATCTACTCTGTTACCCTGATGGGGAACCTTGGGATGATTTTATTAATTATAATTAGTTCTCACCTGCACACCCCTATGTACTTTTTTCTTTGCATGTTGTCCTTCATAGATGCATGCTACTCTTCTGTTATTGCTCCCAAATTACTTGTGAACTTGGTTTCTGATAAGAAGACCATTTCTTACAATGGCTGTGTTGCACAGTTATATTTTTTCTGCTTTTTGGTTGACACAGAATCTTTCCTCTTGGCTGCCATGGCTTATGACCGGTACATAGCAATCTGCAACCCACTGCATTATACGGTTATTATGTCCAAGAAGGTTTGTTGCCAGCTTGCAATTGGAGCATTTTGGGGGGGAACTGTTAGCTCAATTATTCACACCACTAACACCTTCCATCTTTCATTCTGCTCCAAAGAAATTAACCATTTCTTTTGTGATATCTCGCCACTCTTCTCTCTGTCCTGCACTGACACTTACATACATGACATCATTCTGGTGGTTTTTGCCAGTTTGGTTGAAGCTACCTGTCTTTTAATGGTTCTCCTCTCTTATGTCAGCATTATAGCAGCTATTCTTAAAATAGGTTCTATGGAGGGAAGAAGAAAAGGATTCTCCACTTGTGCTTCCCACCTGATCGTGGTCACTATTTATCATGGTACCTTGATCTTCATTTATTTGCGCCCCAGCACGGATCATTCACTGGATATTGACAAAGTGACCTCTGTTTTCTATACATTAATTATACCTATGTTAAATCCTCTCATTTATAGTCTCAGGAACAAAGATGTCAAAAATGCCTTTAGGAAAATGGCCAAAAATTGCTTTCTTAAAATAGAACAAAACTGAGTCTGAAAATCTTCACAATGTTATGATTTTAACTATTGGGAAAATCAATTTAATATGAATATTCATCAAATCTGTGAATAATGAACCCTCAACTACAGAATAAGACTAGAACCTAAACTTAGAGCTTGGGTCTCCTACATCACTTATATTACGTCTAGCTAATTTTATTTTAAAGTTGAAATTTTAAATATTTATTTCAGGTGCAGCTTTTTCTTTTCTTTTCTTTTTTTTTTTTTTTTTTTGAGTTGGAGTCTCACTCTGTCGCCCAGACTGGAGTGCAGTGGCCGCTCCCGGCCACCGCAGCCTAGACCTGCTGGGCTCTGGCGATCCTTCCGCCTCAGCCTTCCAAGTAGCTGGAACTACAGGCATGTGCTACCACGCCCGGCTGATTTTTTGATTTATTGTAGAGATGGGGTCTCGCCAAGTTGCCCAGGCGGGTCTCGAACCCGCGGGCTCAGGCAATCCACTCACCTCAACCTCCCCAGACGAGGGATTACAGGCTGAGCCACCGAGCCCGGCTTATTTTATTTTCTATATGTCATATTCTTACTTCTTTTGACTTTCCATGATAAACTTTTGTCAAATTACTTCCAATAATCACTAACTTTTGATACAACATAATTTCATTCTAATAAATAAGTGCATTTTACTGAGACTTTTCATCAATTAATTGTCCTAACATAAATTTTCATTGTGACTGGACTATGCAAATTCTACTCACTTTATGCAAATATTAACCCCTACAAATTTTATTTTCATAATCTCTCTTCAATTTCAGATGATAGCTGGTATTCAAAATATTTCTTGAATCTTGGATGTGCTTTTAAGACTCTCCTCATTCTCTATTATTGTGTATTCATTTGAATTCTATTCTTCTTCCAAAACTGATAATTAGTTTTTCTTTTTTTTATATCTTGCCTCTTTATCACAACATCTTTTCTAGTGTGGATCCTAAGTGAATTTTATGCAGTAAATATAAGTAAGTTTAATATAGTTTTTTTTTTTTAGATTAGATCATATGCCTCCAATATTCAGAACCCATTTATTTCTCTTGCAGAATTTTTGGTTCATCCTTTGGAGTGGTGCTGTGTCCAAAACTGATTATTACAAGATATTTTCAAGTGTGATAGCTTTTTACAAAACAAACTACACTAAAATCTGGTTCATAATATATTTTTTTAGGAATATATTCAGTCTGAAATCCCTTATTGGTAAGAAAACAGCTACAATATATGAGGGAAGCTGTACTCTGAGAGCCAGGGATGGGAAGTGGAGCCCATGAATGGTGGGAGTGAAGTTAGTTGACTTCTGTGTCATGACACAGAGAGGAGGCATGGTAGGAAACTGTAAGTACTGTGTTAAACACAAAGGTGAGATTGAATAGTGGGACAGAGGATAAACTAGAGAGAAAAGGTTTCTGAGAGTGAAAGTGCATGCTGGGTGGTAAATTTAGACCACAATTCCATTCACTGCAGTGGATTTTATTTTTACAAGAATGCCTTTGTTCATAAAGAGCAATGGTGAGGTAAGGCTCTGATCAGTGTAAACTTTGAATAGCAAAGGCTGGCATGACATTCTGAGATTAATGAGAACTAAATGCTTTGTCCTAAATACTGAGAAGTAAAAGTTCTAGATGCATAGGTTCATCACAATAAATATACATTTGTTCTTTTGTAGCTAAGTGTCCATTTCAGTCACAGCCCTTGAGACAGGATTTTACAAGATAACATAAAATGAGGTACTCTGAGACTAAATATCTAAACTCTCACATCTTGGGATTGTGGGGTCTGGGACTTCAATCAATAGTATAGTTTTGACCATCTGATCCAAACACATTTACAGTCTCAGGAACAAAGAAGTAAAATGCCAGCATGAGTAGCTGTGGAGAAACCTCTACTCAGCTCCAACAAGGAGCAAGGTGAGGTCAGAAAAAATAAATCCTAAAGTGAGTGGGCAGTGAACTAAAATATGGCCTAATATGAGAATCTGCAACCAGAACCTGACCAACCCGGTGAGCAGATTCTACAAAGATGGACTGATGGTGGAGCCTGGAGATCTTGCTTGTTGGCATGTCATGAACAATAGCATCTTTTTTTTTCAGCATTAGAAGGTTATATGAGTGGCTCAGCATAATCTTAGAAACTACCTTGTCCAATATCAATCATAGACATATGGCTATAATCTTAGAATGTATACATTAAGCCCATGTTAAGAGATGAGAAAACTGAGACCTAACAATGTTAAATAAATTGACTAAAGTCACACAACTAACAAGTCAACGATTTTATACAGATATGAACATGTCTGTCTTACTTCAGAGTCCAAAATCTTACCTTAAACTTTCTCCTATCTTTATCATGTTCTTAAAATGAAAATAAAACAAGTAAGAAAACAACTAACAAACAAAATCATGAATGCTTGATAATATGCAAAGATGATTAAATCAGTGTCTTTAAATAAAAAGGTAAAACAAGTGAGACACGTTGTATCTTTTTTTCTTACGTATACATGTAAAAATGGGCAGGAAAGGCAATTTTACATAGCATTAATACAGTTACTTTGAGATATATGTGTATATTATTGATAGATTTTAAGTAAAGTATATTGAACTGGGGAATGGTTTAGACAATGATTCAGAGGTCCTGAAGTTAGATATATTTTATGGGAGCAACAAATATGTTGCTTGAGATTATATAGGAAAATAAATATTTAAGAGATAGTAAAATAATCATTTTTTAAAAACTGTTCAATTAGTAATACAAGACAAATATTCTGCAAATTTTTTAATGTTTTTAATGAGTAATTTTATTTCTACAATACTTTGAAGCAAGTAACACTCAATGCATTGTACAACTAAAATGATAGATAAAATTATGGAAGAAAACCTAAATGCAAAACCTTATATAAACCATTACTGTGTCCTCCCAGGAGCAGAGAAGTGTGCCCCATGTAGCTTTTATGACAACAACCTGAAATAAAATAAATGCTCCTGAGAACCTAAAGTCGTGTTATTTTTTTAATAACCAGATTATAATTGCTAAGTTACTGCCATGAGAACGACATATGCAATTAATTAAGTTACTGGAGCATATTATAAAATTACCTAACATCCAACCACTCAGAGATGACCACTATTAACATTTTGTTTAGAATAGGATTCCAGTTTATTTCACAGATACACAGATAAGCAATACATATTGTATATGAAATCCTAATGTAAATGCTACTTGCTATTTGTGTTTTTCCCTTACTGAACTTAGATTTATGTTGATAACACTCATTTTACTACATTACAGATGACCACTATTCAATTAAATCAGATTTTTAATTTTTAACATTTCATTTAACATCCAGCATTAGCATAGTATAATGCTATGAACTCATCAGGTGAGATTGAAGCCCTTATCTAGTAGCCTTTGTAAAAGTCCAGATACTTCACCACTGGCTTCCACTTTGCAGTTTTTCATAGCACCATGTCTGCTCCCTGGAGTAAGAACAAAAGAAGACTCCACAGACTGATACTGAGATGATAAGACACGTTAAAAATCTGGAGCTTCTGATCCCTGAACATATCTACTGATAATATTGGGACAAGACTGATGAGGAAGAGAGAATTAAGGAAAAGATGTTTATCATATCAAATGACACTTGTCCTTGATGACATATTCCAAGCTTAGGCCAAAAACAAGAGATGGATTTTTATCTAAAGTGAACATGCTACAATAAAATGAAGGAAAAAAAGTTCTTGTGGTAAATTTGAAAAGTTTCCTTTTTGCATCAGTTTTGGGAGACATTGATTTTTAAATGGCACCTTGGGACCAAACATTATAAATAACAAGGCAGAAAGAATGGTGAACAAGACAGGAAGGGACCTTTCCCTTATGGAACGTTGTGATTAAGGCAAGAAATTTATTGCATATTTTTATTTATGTATTTATTATTTATTTACTTCTAAATGTTATAATGAACATTTATAGGATGATACAAATACATAGGAAGGACACAAAGCAGACTAAGTTTGATTCTTAAAAATTCTCTTTGGTTGAGCAACTATATTAATTAATCTCGTTTTTTATTAAACTGGAAACTTGACGAAGGTATGTTGAATTTGTGTGGGAATAGGATTTGCTTTAACCCATGACATCTCACTTAGACATACTCATGAGCAGAAAAAGGAGGAATAAAAGAACCTTCTCTGTAATAAAAGAAAATAAGCCAATTTCTACCCTCCTTGGTTTAGAGGGAAGACTAAGACTAATAATTCCTGCTCCCTATACATAATTTAGGAACAATGGTGAGTAATTAAAAATGCCTTGGATGTTGTAAAACCTATGTCAAAGTGTATGAACTTTGCCTCAGAACTCTTAATATTCTTAAATGGAAATCACGGTTTCATCTAGAACATAATTTAGTGCTTATTGCTTTTTTCAAGGCACCCTTCACATCATTATTCCTTAAGCTGTAGATCAGTGGATTTAACACAGGTATGACAAGTGTGTAGAACACAGAGGCCATTTTGTCTGTGTCCATTGAATAACTTGAAGTGGGTCGGAAATACATGAACAAGAGTGTGCCATGAAATATGGCCACAGCTGTCAAGTGAGAAGCACAGGTAGAGAAGGCTTTGCGTCTGCCCTCGGCTGAGTTCATCCTAAGAATGGTAGCTATGATGTAGCTGTAGGAAAGGAGGACTGTGACAATGCTGCATCCCACAACACAGCCAATGAAAGTGAACATCACTATCTCATTGATGGAGGTATCTGAGCAAGAGAGGGCTAGCAAGGGTGGGATATCACAGAAAAAGTGATTGATGACATTAGAATTGCAGAATGACAATCTAAATGTACAGGATGTGTGAACTGCAGAATCCACTAATCCTACAACATAGACAATAACCACTAGCTTGGTACAGATTTTCCTGGGCATGACGATTGTATAAAGGAGTGGATTGCAAATGGCAACATAACGATCATAAGCCATGACAGACAACATGAGACATTCCACATCTGCAAAGGCCCCAAAAAGATACATCTGAATGGCACATAAATTATATGGAATCCTCTTTTTCTCAGATAAGAAATCACCCAACATTTTTGGAGAGACAGTAGAAGAGTAGCAGACGTCACAGAAAGACAGATTACTCAGAAAATAATACATGGGTGTGTGAAGTCTGGGGTCCATCTTGATCAGCAGGATCATCCCTAGATTGGCAATCACAGTTATTCCATAAACCAGGAGGAATAACGCAAAGAGTCCCTGCTGCACATCCTGTCTGCCAGAAAGTCCTAAGAATATAAAGTCAGTAAACACTGTGCTGTTCTCAACAGTCATTATTCAGATCTGGAATCCCTGGACGTGAAAGAAAAGAATGGAAGGGGAGGGTCACTGTCGTCTTACTGTGTGACTAGTCAGACTGATGGTTTTTTTTTCCAGTAATTAGAAAATGATTTTAAAAAAATGTTAGGAATGTTCAAAGCCAACTGAATATACTGTAATAAATGCAATTTAATGTAAAACAACAAAATAATATCTTACATTTGTATAACATTGTGCAAACGTTGCAGCACATGTTTATCCAAAGTAAATCATCCTATTTTCATGCACATTTATGTATTATTTATGATAATTTTTGCTACTTCTATCTTTAGATTAAGAAATTGATGTTCGCAGAGTTCAAGGTAATAATTCTTACAATTAATTCATCCATATAACACATATCTTGTGACCAGATTGTTGCTGCAGTTTTCCATTTTGTAGAAATGTTATTGCAGGCTGTAATAGAGAAGCACAGTAAAGTGAAAACTGTGGTTAGTGAATATGTCCCATTATTTTACTCTCATCATCTGAAGTGTGGAGTTTGCAGAGCAATGACAGGTTTTTACACATAATATTCCTTCACTTTACCATTAGCCCTTCAGGTTCTACTCAGCATCAGCAAACAAGCTTGCATTCCATTGTCACAGGGATGGAGATTTTCTGTGGTTCACAAACCACTGGATTAGTAAGAATTGTTTTGCTGGAGAAGCAAGCAGAAGGGCTTCCATGAGTATTACGCTACAGTGTACAGACAGGAATATGCCAAAACTAATTGCGATCCCCTCTGAAAGCTGCTGTTGCTCAGGAGAAATTATAAAGAACAGTTTGAACATAATTGAAAAGATGCTAGCAGCACAAGTGACAGAGGTGCAAGAAAGAGACTATGTCTTACTATATGAGTCCATCTGCCTGATTAACTAGATCCATATGATCTATTTATAAGACACATGGCAAAAAATAGCCATATGTCCAGAGTCCTATAACCTCAGAGAGATTCATTTCTTAACTGGATTCCCATTCCAACTCTCCAGAAGTTACAATTTCTTAATTGTTTTCTATGATCGTTGTTTCTTTTGTATATGCCTGAAATCTGCTGGCATTTAGCTAAATAGAGAGAGTAGTCTTTAGGAGGCTAATTGAATTATAGTTCTCATTGTTATATTTTACCCAAATCAATTATATAATCTATAATATCATACATGCCCCTCTCTTTTATGTGAAAGTATTAGAAAAGTGAAGTTGAAGAACAAAAATAAATAAATAAAAGGAAGACATTGGAATAATGTTATAGTGATCAAAGTGTTGTATCCAAAACTTTGGTGTAAGTTTATTTAGATCTATCCCTTTAGATGTATCTTTAAAAATAAAAACGTTCTTTATAATAAAACATTTAATATATACATTATATATGAATGGAGGCAAAAGATTAACAATTGTAAGTATGTCTGACCACCTCTATAATCCATGCTAGCATTTTATTGTATTCTCTGCTATCTATTTAAATGTTCATTTAAAATAATAAATACATAGGGTAAAGAAATTGAAAATGTTCACATTAAAGCTGGGCATGATGGCTCACATGTATAATCCCAGACTTTGGGAGGCCAAAGTGAGAGGATTGCCTGAGTCCATGGGTTTGAGACCAGTCTGAGCATCTTGGTGAGATTTGATCTCTACAATAAATCAAAAAATTAATCAGGCATTGTGTTGCGCACCGGTAGTTCCAGCTACTTGGAAGGCTGAGGTGGAAGGATCACCTGAGCCCAGCAGGTGAAGGCTGCAGTGGCTGTGATCATGCCACTGAACTCCAGCCTGGGTGATAGAGTGAGACTCTTACTTAAAAGAAAAAAAAAGCTAGGGGACAGAAGGGCATACCTCACCAACAAGGGTACCTGCATAATCAACGTTTGTATATCTAACCCTGAATTTTACCCCACATCTTTACAATTTAAATAAATAAATAAAAAAATGTTCACATTGTTTTATAGTCTCTTTTGGTTTTATAAGATGGCAAATAAATATGCAAAACAAATCAGAACGATAAAAAAGATATTAGTACCTCATCCAGAACTACTGACTCCTTTACTGGACGCGGCTCTATCTGTACAAGAGTTCAGTATTGTCTCCTGATTGACCTAGATTATATAACTAGCTGTGTCTTTCCCCATGGTAGTGAATACGTGATCTCTCAGGAATAAGTGACTGATACAATAGCATGACTTAACCTCTGATATTTCATACAGATAGGAATATTAATAAATACAATATACGGACCTTTAAATACCATTTTCTGTTGTTTCTAGTTAGTTTAATGCTCAATTTTATACCTAATTGACAATAGTAAAATTATTCCAGTCAACCAGTATTTCTAATTTACAGTTCACCAATCTCTGTAGTAACATGTCACTTTAATTGCATACTGTCCAAAACAAATCTCTACCTATCCTCACACACTTAGACTTACATACACAAAAACTTTTCCAAAGACACATTCACAAAATAAAGATGTTTGTAAAGATTGTAAAAACTAACAATAATACACTGCCTACGGATAACTGGGCTTTGATGTCTATGCTATTGGATGTTTAATTTTTAAACAAAAATAATGTCAGAATAAACACACTTTCTATATAAATAAAGAATATGATTAAAGACAATGTGTTCATTTCTATTTATGCATAGTAATTTATTTAATATATCCTCAGTTAATGGTCATTTAGTTCATATACAGTTCTTCATATAACACAAATATGGTATGAGTAAAATTATACATACATAAATTTATCATATCCAGGTGTTTGATTAAATTACATTCTAAGAATGGCATTTAATGACAGGAGATCTGAACTTAAAGACAATTTTGGACTTCTTACCATGGTCAGATGTTTGATATCATCTAATGATAACTACAGAATGTTATGTAATTCATATATTATCACATATATCCTTCATTGTCTCAAATAACCTCATTATGTAATGCAGAATCTGAAATCCAGAGCTGATAAATAAACCTCTGGGTGTTATAGACATTAAGCTTCATTGGATCAATAGAAATTACTCACAGTAGATTACTGAATAAAGTGCAATGAAGCATATCTTAAAATAAAATTCTCATAAATACTACCATAGAATGTTATAGTGTGTTTATGTTAAAGTGATGCTTGAAAATTTACAAAATTAGTGACCTATGTACTCCTCAGAGGACATTCGAATCTCATTCTTCAACCAGGCAGAATTCCAACAGTGAGCGAGGATAGAAGGAAGCAAATAAAAAGATTCACCCCACTGGAAGGTAATCTGCTTTATTTATATTAATTAGGCACTTGAACATTATCAATATTGGTGTTAATAGAAAGTAATAAAGAAGGCCATTTTATTTCAAATTTGCAGGAAAAAAACAGAAAATTAAAAAGGCGGTGTGCCTTGATGTTTTGCATACTGGCAGCCTTGGAGTGTATTATATGTATTGGCTGTCTTTTGTATGATATTTTAAAATGTGAGAATTGTTACTGTGTACTACATGACCTTTAAATGTGTACTGTTGATTGCTATTTGAAGAAAATGTACAAAAGTCATGTACATCATGTATATCTTGAGTCTTATTATAAAGGTTAATTCAATTGCCACGAATCCTGTATATGCAAAATTTGTGCAAAAACAGAACCAGTAAAATGTGCAAGACAAGTTGTAATTTATGCATTTCGATACTTCAGGTAGTTTCTGAAACCCCTACCCAGTTTGGACAGATTCATAGGTTTTGTTGTTGTTGTCTGCCATGTTTGTTGTTATGGAGTTTTCTCTTTGTATATATTTAGGGTACTTGTCATGTAGAATTCAATTAAACTAATATATTCATAACTTTGGGAAAAGTGATTCGTAGTGACTATTTTTACCTTTTTATATTTCATTGCCTATTTTTGTGTGATGATCCTAATACTAAAACAGCAAATATACTCCTGTGGGAGATGTTGAGGCAAAGCTCAAACCACCTAAGTAATTACTAATAATTTTTCACTAGGTAAACACAAGAAAATGATATTTTTGTTTTACCCACGTGCTCTACCATCAATATCTACTTGTCCAATGTATACTCAGAGATTATGGAGTTGTCCTTGAGCAATTTCTGATTCCTTTCCAAACTCACTCTTTCCTCAGATGTTTCCCTGTCTCTGGAGATGCCAGATTTTCTCAGCTATGCTCTGTTTAAGCAGAATCAACATTTTAATTTTATAAACATAACTTACCCTCTAAACCATGTTGTTTAACTCCTATTCTTCATTAATACCAGAACATGGGGAGCCATCTATTGCTAAAATATAGTAATTTAAATTATCTCTCAAAGAGATTTGTGCTTTAATAGAGAATGGCTTTTTTTTTAATCATGAGGGAAAGAGACAAGGTAGAATTTGAAATGTCAAACAAACAAGTGAGAAAAATACAAAAACAAAAAATCTGTTATCTAAATGACTTTCCTGGTGTCACTGGTACCCCTAATATAATACCTCATAGGCAAGTGTCCACTTATAAAGCTCTCCCTTCAGAAAATAGTTTCCTGGATCTGAGTCATGAGCCACTATCAAATGAGTTCACTGCACAATACTGGTACAAAGAAAAACCAGGTTCACCAACCTTGCTGAAAACAGGAGAAGTAGTGCCTGCGGATTGCTAGCATCTCTGTTGTATAAACAAGGCAACACATTTTTTGTAACATAAAAGATACTTGTATTTTGTTAGTTTTTTTTTCTTTTTTTTAGTTGAAGTCTTACCCCATCACCCAGGCTGGAGTGAAGTGGCACAATCACAGCCACCCCAGCGTCGACCTGCTGGACTCTGGCAATCCTTCCGCCTCGCCTTCTAAGTAGCTGGAACTACAGGCACGTGCTACCATGCCTAGCTAATTTATTTATTTATTGTAGAGACGAGGTCTTGCCAAGGTGCCCGGACTGATCTCAAACCCGCGAACTCAGACAATCCACTTGCCTCAGCCTCTCAAAGTGCTGATATTACAGGCTAAGTCACCGAGTCTGGCCTGTTTTTTTAAATTAATTACATCTTTTTGTAGAGACAAGGTTTTGCTATGTTGCCCAAGGTGGTCTCAAACTCCTGAGCTCAAGCAGTGCTCTTGCCTCGGCCTCCCAAAGAGCTGAGATTACAGGCATGAGCTACTGCACCCTACCCAAGTATAATTATTTGATAAAATAATCTGAGAAATGCATATATTTTTAATTTTACAAGCATAGCTAAAATATGTATTGTGTACTAAAACCTGAGATTTTAAATGGTGATAAGAAAACCCTAGGTGTATACAATCTAATAGCAAATAGCCTTTTTTGAAAACCTTTTAAATGTATATGTATATATATATATGTAAAATGAAGTGAATTTTCATAAATAAAAGCATTCTTGACCCAAGAACCCAGAACAAGGAACATAACTAACATTTTGGTGACTGTCTCTGGAGTTTAAACTAATTTAACATCCAGTATGACAGATTAGTTGTGTATTTTTTTAAAAAAACATTTAGATGTTAAATAATTAAGTTTTTATTATTGTATGTCTGGATCATTTCACTCATAATATGTGAGATCCCATCATACTGCTGCATGTGGTAGTATTTCAGTCATTGTCATTGCTGTGCAAGGTTCTAATAAACAAACCATATGTTATTTATCATTATGGCACTATGACCATTACTGTACAAGTTTTGGATGTACATATTCATTCAGTTTTATTGTGTATAAAACAAGGAATGGAATTTGGAGGCCATAAGATGTGTATATGTGTAGCTATGGTAGATGCTACCAAACAGATTTACAAAGTTGAAAGCCCATTCTGACTTCTACTACCCATATGTATGAGCTTCAGTTGTTTCACATCGATGCTAGCACTTGAAATTAATTTTGTATATCATTTTTAGTTTAGTCATGTTGAGGTAAGTCATAGGACTGCATTGAAATTTTCATTTTATTTACCTGTACACTAATAGTTGCATAACCACTTCTGTGATAGTTCTGTTAAAGAAAGATTACTTGCTGAACTTTCTTGCTTCAGTCATATAAGATATTTGATGAAATACAAAAAGACCCTCTACTTAATTTGCTTATCTGGTAATTACCATTTATACTTTAAATACATTTATTAGATGAAACTATTTTCTGTTAATTATTATTAATTATTAACTGTTTCTATACTATTTCATTTCCAAAACAATCTCCTTCACCTTTGCACTTAGAAAAATCACAATTCTATAACGGTTATGGTAAAGATACATTTTTTAAATTAATTTATTCCAACAACTAAGCTTATGCAGTGGAGACTTCAAGTGATACTCCATAGGAAAAGTCTGGGGTAGACTTTGAAAGTACCTCTCTGCTAAAGTTTATGTGATATCTATTAACAAAGAGATCCGAGGTATAACACACTTGATAAATGTATTGTTTATCTACAGTCAATTTTCATACATTAGACAAGGTACTGTTTGAACTTAGATCACCATTCCAATTCTCAGAAGCTGTTATATTAATTTATTATTTTCTTTCAACTATATTTCTTTTGTACAGCTTTGAAATACGACTGTTCTTGGTTAAAAAGCATTGGTGCATCTTGTGAAACAAACTGAAATCCAGCTCTCATGGTTACCTTTTACCAAAAACAAATATATCATATATAATGTCAAATGTGAACCTCTCTGTTTTAGAATATAAAAAAATTACAATTGAAAGTAAACAATGAAAAAATTAAGGATGACATTAGAATAATGGTCTAGAAATCAAGGTGTCGGTTCCCAAAACTTTTGCCTAAAATCATTTAAATACCTTTTCCTATAAACACATCTTAAAAATATTTTTTATAAAAAGAGGAATATATATATGTATATATATATATACACATACATATACACATATAAGTAAGAGTTTAATTCTGACCACCTATGCAATTACCATTTTCATGATATTGTATGCCCTGGTATCTATGGATATTTAACATGCAGTTTAAATTAAAGCTTGTATAAATTTTATGCCACTTGTATAGTTAAAGTGATTTTAGTGAAATGAATAAAATTGAATAAAAGTATAAAATATAAATTTAAAAAATAACAAAAGTAATTACTAGCTAAGACTGAACTGGTGATTTATTTCTTGGATGAAGTTCTATCCTTCAGGGTATTTGGTACTGTTTTTGAAATTTTTAAGGCAGCATAAAATACTCCTGTGTCTGTTCCTCTGTATTAAATATGGTTCTTAGAAATAAGTGAACATATAACCATAGGATTTATCGTTTGATATTTTATATATATATATATATATAGTTATTACATAATAATACAGACTTACCCCATATTATTATCTTTAACATATTATCTTTTGTTTCTACTCACTTTAATTTTTAATTTTATACTTAAAATAACTAAATGGTCACACTCAACTTACATTCATTACTTATGCTTCATCAATCCCAATATATGTATTTTGTTTAATTTTGTGATAGACAATGCAAAAATGCCAATGTACACAAGGGGTTGCACACTCACTTCTATTAAATACAGTGACAGTTAAGGAAGATTTTCTGAAGATAAAAAAATTTAACCATAATCATACTGCCTAGAAATGTGTTTATATTTTTTATATATACTTCTATATTTTTAAACAAAAATAAATTCATAGTAAACCCACACACACACACACATAAACACACACATATATATAATGCTAATGTGGCATTGTATTTTTTCCACTGATGTATATTCACTAATTTCATCTACCTTCTGGTTTATATATAATTATTTCTCTTGCTTTTTAAAACACAATTTTAGCAGAAAGATGTAAAATTTATACAGAAACTACATATATACAAGCTTTGGGTATGGTGAATTGTACTTTCTCAATTTAGCTACTCAGGAGGTTAAGGTGGAAGGATAATTTGAGACCGCCTAAGCAACATAGCAAGACCACATTTCTTTACAACAAAATTAACTGGTCAGGCATAGTTGTGCATGCCTGTAGTCACAGCTACTAGAGAAGCTGATACATGAGGATCTCTTCAGGCCAGGAGTTTGGGGTCACAGTGCATTATGATTGCACGCTCCATCGTGGGCAACATAGTGAGACTCCATTTCTGTAGCAATATAATTTCTTATATCACTAACAACTTAGAAACAAGTAAAAGTATACAACATAATACATTATACTCAGGTGCTTCTTTACAGAAATTCTTAGAAATGAACTTAAGGGCCAAAGAGAGTTGGTTTTGAAATTTCTACCAAGTGTTGAATGTTTTAGTATAACACCTTTTTTTAAAACTATAAATAACTATATATTTTATATATTGTCTTTTATATTCTGATTGTTATTAACCGTCTTTGTATAAACATGCAGGTATTGACATTGAGTCTCACTCATATAGTAGACCTTGATTACCCAACGTATTACCACAAGAAAATGACTGACAGTGGTGGGAAACGATGGGGGGGTGGGAGGGATAGGGGAAACAATTAATGGCAGGACATACCTGTCTGGGGATGGGGGGACACTTCTTACAAACAAGGGTGCCTGAATGAGACATATTTGTGTACCTAACCCTTAAATGTACCCCTCAATATCACAATAAAAAAAAAAAAAGGAAAAAAAAAAAAAAAAAAGAGGGATT
>CAUYQG010045901.1:0-10583 GCA_963574415.1 Tarsius wallacei
CCAACTACTTAGAAGGCTGAGGCAGAAGGATTGCCGAGGCCCAGCAGGTCGACACTGGGGTGGCTGTGAGTGTGCCACTGCACTCCAGCCTGGGCAACAGAGTGAGACTCCAACTCAAAAAAAAAAGAGTTTGAACTCCAGAGCTGAAAATGAGAAAGTTGACATATATAACTCCTTCTAACTTCATGAATCTATGACTATGGCTACAAGTACAGGATGTGATGAAAGATTAAAACACATTCTTAGATTCTAGAAAGTTTTTTTTTTTGAGTTTGAGTCTCACTCTGTCATCCAGGCTGGAGTGAAGTGGCACTCTCATGGCCAACACAGCCTTGACCCGCTGGTTTCAGGGGATCCCTTTGCCTCAGTCTTTCAAGTAGCTGGAACTTCAGGCATGCACAACCATGTCCGGCTAATTTTGATTTATTGTTGAGATGAGGTCTCACCAAGTTGCCCAGGCTGGTCTCGAACCCGTGGGCTCAGGCAATCCTCTCACCTCAGCCTCCCAAAGTGCTGGGATTATAGGTGTGAGCCACCGCACCTGCCCGATTCTGGGAATTTTAAATTATAACATCCAAGGTATATTAGTTCCAACTTCTTTATCTTCAGTTGCCAAAAAGCATGATCCTAAGCAAGTTACTTAACTTTTTAAAGGGTTGCAGAGATTAACATAACATCTGTAAATTACCTGTACATAGTAAGTGACGAATAGATGTTAATTTCCTTTCTTCTCTTTCTTTTTTTTTTTTTGAGTTGGAATCTCACTCTGTCACCCAGACTGGAGTGCACTGCAGCCTCGACCTGCTGGGCTCCGGAGATCCTTCCGCCTCAGCCTTCCAAGTAGCTGGAACTACAGGCACGTGCTACCGGCTAATTTTTGATTTATTGTAGAGATGAGATCTCGCCAAATTGCCCAGGCAGGTCTCGAACCCGCAGGCTCAGGCAATCCACTCACCTCGGCCTCCGAAAGCGCTGGGATTACAGGCTGAGCCACCAAGCCCGGCCTCTTCTCTTTCTAAACTGTTCAAAATTTATCCCTACCTGGAAGCATCCTCATTATCTCAGTCACTCATGATCTCATTCACTCTTTACTTAAGATCCTGTTTTACCAGTTTTCTTTCATTTAAATGTATTTACATCACACAACAACACACTGAGTGCCAGGTCCACTATAAGGGGGAGAGAGGGCACATTAGAATTTCAAACCTCAGGCCGGCTTGGTGGCTCAGTCTGTAATCCCGTGCCTTGGGAGGCTGAGGGAGTGGATTGCCTGAGCCCGAGGGTTCGAGACCCGCCTGGGCAACTTGGCAAGATTTCATCTCTACAATATATTAAAAAATTAGCCGGGTGTGGGAGCGCGCACCTGTAGTTCCAGCAATTTGGAAAGCTGAGACAGAAGGATCGCCGGAGCCCAGCAGGTCAAGGTTGTGGTGGCCGGGAGCGGCCACTGCACTCCAGTCTGGGCGATGGAGTGAGACTCCAACTCAAAAAAAATAAAAAAAAGAATTTCAAACCTCACCTACACATTATTTACTTATGTAGTTAATCCTCACATATACCTCACAACTCTAAAATAAAATAAAATATTTTAAAATATATTTACATCTTTTCACATTCCCTCTTTCATTTAGCAAAAATGCATTAAACATTTACGTGCTGCCAGGCACTATACTCTGCTCTAACCTGCATGTATTTCTTTTACCTAATTTCAAATTCTCAGGATCAAGAATGTGTTTTCCATATGTTTTAATTTTGTATCATGTTTCATCTTGTCCTATAAATGTAGCCATGGTCATAGGTTCATTGAGTTAGAAGGAGGCCTGGAGATTATATAGGTCAACTCCTCATTTTATGACCCAGAGAGGATAACTGACTTATACACATAACACAGTTAAAATGGTGGTAGTCTCTGTCCTCCTTATCCAGTGTTCTTTGCACTATGCAAACATTTCTTGACGTCTGTTCCATGGAATACTAGTTCCTTGCAATCTTAATAGATGCATTCCAACAAAAGGTTCTATAGCCAAGTGTGTTTGAAAAATAATGAGTTAAGCAAAGGAAATGAGCCAGGTTTCATTTTTTGATTGTTTGTTTTTTATTGCAAGACTTTACAGAGCCTTTGCTATACATACATAAGCATTGTGAATTTCCACAAGAGATATCTACTATGTCTCAGTTATTAAACACATTCAATCTGGAAATCCTTTCTCATAGAACACTTTGGGGAACTACTGATATAAGACAAATTTACGGAACACTGTGCTACACCCTGGAAACAAAACCAACCCATGTGACTTCCCAGTTTGTGTGACCTCTAGAAGAGACTGGTGTTAATTCACCCAAGGCATTTGGTGAGTGCTATTTCTAGGTCTAGAAACTTAACGAGATAGATGCAGCCTCAGATCAAAGAGGAACGTGTCACCTTGGGTCCACTCTTCCCTGAGTTCCTTGCTTGGCATGGACAACAGGAAAACAGTTGTTCCAGGCTAACTCTCTTGCTTGACAGACTCATCCCAGCTGGGGAGATACAGTTCTTCCTTTGCTGCTTTGACCCAAGACAAATTTTCAGACCCATTGGGCTATATAGCACAGTGGTTAAGAGCACAGGCTTTTTGAGCCAGACTTTCCTAGGTATAAATGTCATTTCTATTTCTCATTAGCTGTGGGATATTGGACAAGTTGTTTAACCTCTTATGCCTTAGGAGTCTCACTTATAATATCAGCATAATAGCAATAGGCAAAAATATTATTGTACATGAACCCCTGGCACAGAGTAAACAGCCAATAACTCTAGTAGTATTACTAAGAGTGATAGAAATGATCGTAGTGAAGCTGTTGTTACACATAGTGGTCAACACATAGCTTGGTGACACAGCAGAGTTGTGCCGAACCCCAAAGCTCACAGAATCCAAAATGTAAAAAGTCAATCCTTTTTCTTTTCTCTCCATGCAGTATTAAGTGTATTATAGCCATCCCAACAATTGTTGTGTTCCTCCAAAGCTGGGAAGGAACAAGTAGCAGATACTTTGAGTAAGCTCAGAAATGAACTAAAGCAGATATTAATTATTCATATAATACAACGCTTCCTTTAATTGATCAGCTACTAACCTCCAGGCAACTGTGCTAAAAGATTTACATTCATTATGCACCTATATCTCTATCTCCCTATTTTTTTTCTTTTTTCTTTCTTTCTTTTTTTTTTTTTTTTTGATTAAGGGTCTCATTATGTCTTCCAGGCTGGAATGCAGTGGCACAATCACAACTCACCTTAACCTCAACCTCCTGGGCTCAGGCGATCCTTCTGCTTCAACCTCCCAAATGGCTGGGACTACAGGGGCAAGCTACCATGTCCAGTTAATTTTTTGTAAAGACAAGGTCTTGCTACGTTGCCTAGGCTAGATCTACCTTTCTTGCAACCATTTGAGGAGGGAGATATTTATAGCCCCATTTTGAAAATTAAAAAAAAAAACTAAGACTCAGAAAATTTATGGTCCCAGAGGCCAAATTAATGCAGTGACAAAATGAACAATGACCAGCTTCTCTGTAACCATTTCAATCTTAGGGGAATGTAGGCATATGGTGTATTAGCACACACTTTATGTGTCATGGTGGGGGCTGGGAATGTTTCTTTCTGGGGCAGTTGTGGAACAGATGTTAATTAATGCCCAATTAAGTGAGAAATGGAGCCAAGAAAATTGCTTTCTCAATTGTTTCCCCCAAGGTCCCACTCACTGAGTTCTATGTCTGTCAGCCTAGAATATGCAAAGGATCTAGGACTTCCATGAGCCCACTGAAAGGAAACATGGTGACCAGAGAGGACAGTTTGTATAAACAGAGAAAGAAAGAAATCGTTTTCTTCCTGCCACTAGTAGGAGCCCATGCAGTGGACTTGGGGCAGTGAGTGAATGGATGCTTTCTCTTTTCCTCTCAGTCTCACCTCAAATACCCTTTTGGATCTCTCCACTCTACCCCACTCTTCCTTCTCAGCAAGAAAGCTATATCTGGGGTGAAAATGTGACTCCCTCCAAAGCAAATCGCTGTAATTAGCCTTAGTTCATCCTTCTCAGACCCTTCCTGGTGGGGTTAAGCCAAATCATGAGGCATCCTTTGGTAGCAGCCTTAGGACAAGAAAAGGGCTGATTTTACCCCCTCCAGGAGGTCAAAACCCCAACTCCCCACGCAAAGCACAACCACACTATTTTTGTCAAGGGGATTTGAAGAGAACCCAAGCTAATAAGAGAAAAAAAGCAAAAGGGAAGAAAAGAGAAAACTTGGTTATTTCCCCAGGCAATATATATCAAGAAGCTTCTACAATAAAAATGACACCTGCACAGCTGAGATTGGAGAGGACAAAACCACCCAAATGTCCACATTCTCTCATCAGAAGACTCTCCTAGATTTTTCTTTCTCAGAAATATCTGCCTGAAATATCAACAGAGTTGGATGTGTGGAGTATATATTAACAGACTGGGTTTGGGGGTGGATAAAACACCACAGACTTTTTTTTTGAGTCAGGGTCTCACTCCGTCACCCAGGATGGAGTGCAGTGGCATGATCACAGCTCACTGCAGCCTCAACCTTCTGGGCTCAGGCAATCCTTGTACCTCAGCCTCTGGAGTATCTGGGACTATGGTTGTATACCACCATGCCCAGCTAATTTTTTATTTTATTTTATTTTTGTAGAGTTGGAGTCTCACTATGTTGCATAAGTTGGTCTTGAACTCCTGGACTCAAGTAATCCTCTCACCTTGGCCTCCCAAAGTACTGGGATTACTGCACCAGTCTACCAACATTTTAAAATAACAATACAAGATATCAGATGGTACTAGGATTACTGCGTCCTGGCCTACCAACTGTTTTTAAATAACTGCTACAAGATATCAGATAAGATACTGAGTGCTATCAATACAAGATTTTCTGTAATCCTCACGCTCATCCTGTGAAGTTAATTTAATGATCTCCACTTTATAGAAGATAAATCTGAGTCTTAACAAAGGTTAAGCAACTTGCCCAAAGTCACACGGTAAGTATACAATGTGGGAATCTAAATCCTTCATCTGTGACAAATGAGAGTTCCCAACTATCTTACATTTAAATACAACATTTCAACCACATTCTTGTCAGCTAGCAGGCAATCGTGTGAGGCAGGTCAAACACTTCTCTTAATTTATACACGAGGAAACTGAGGCTCAGAGAGGTGAAGGTCATTTAGTGGAGGTCAAACAGGTAGAAAATGACAGAGCTGGTCTCGACTCTATTTCTCCCTTGCTCTAGCAAGAGAGGCATTTTTTAGATTTGGGAATCCCGATTCCCTCAAGAATCAGAAAGCATGTCACTTCCTAAAGAATGTGCGTGAAAAATTCCCGTGACCAAGTCAGTTACCAGAAAGATTAATGCTAGGAACAAGAGAAAGAAAGAAAGAAAGAAGGAAGGAAGGAAGGAAAGAAAGAAAGGGGGGAAGGAGGGAGGGGGGAGGGGGGAGGGAAGGGAGGGAAAGAAGGAAGGGAAGGGGGAAGAAAGAAGGGAAGGGAGGGAGGAAGGAAGGTAGGAAAAAGCCACAGCATGGTCAGAGAAATCCTTGGTACTACAAGGTTTCCAGAAGCTGGACTCCCTCTGCCTCTGTCTCTCACAGACCTTTAAGTCAAATGTCCAGTTTTTCATGTGTGGAAACGGTTAGAAAAGATACAACAATAATAACGGCATGCACTTAGTTCTTACAAACAGTCCTGTACATTTTAGTTACTGTAATCATTAGTCATGCTATGAAGCTGGTAGGTACTATTAAAATCTCCATTTTGCTGGGCTGTGAAGTGATTTGCCCATGCCCAAAGTGAGACAGCTAGTAAGAGTCCTAGATAGCTAGCTAGGACTTAAACCATGGAGTCTGATGCCAGAGTTCCAGTGCCCAAGAGCTACTGGCTGGATGCTCTGAGGAGGCCCTTTGGGCTCCAGCTCAACACAGGACATCAGGAAGACTCAGAGGTCAGCACCTGTGTCTGAGGGAGGGGTGCTCTGGGATGTCATTCCTCTCCCTCAGGTTGGCCTTTGCCCATGGGCACTTGGCTAATTCCCTCTGCCCTTCTTCCTGCCAGCTTCACCAGCTGCCCCTTGTTAGCCCAGCACAAAAGAAAGCCAGATTGGTTGGGGGAGGGGTAGCCAGGCCTGCTCTGTCCCTTTTGCCAAGCAGGGGACTTCCCTTCCCCTCCCCCCTCTCCTGGGAGCTCCCATCTGGCCTGTATCGCCAGCTTATTTGTGCTTCCAAAAGCCTGCTTTCAAGTGAGGGAAATGGGATACAGTCCCATGAACCATGTCCGTTAATCCAATCAGGAGCATTTTCCCTCATTATGAGCACCACCCAATCCTACAGGGTCTACGGCAGGCTTTGAAAAGACACTCTGCCAGTAGAAGCACAGAGAAGGATGTGGGCAGCTAGGCCTTTCTTCAAAGGGCACATTTGACCTCAGGGGTTTTTGGTCCTCTCTCCACTGGGTGTTGTGGCCCGCAGATGAAGAAACGGAGGCAAAGGGATACAGGTGGAGTATGCATGGCAGTTTGAGGTCATGGAAAAATACAAGCCACGCTCTTGTCCAAAGCTTGCTGGAAACAAGCTGTGTGTCCATGGGAAAGTTACTTCCCTTCTCTGGGTCTTACTTTCCTCATCTACAAAAAGGCAGAGTTGAATTAGACGGCCCTAGTGATGTTCCTTCCATATTATACGAAATGGAAAGACTCTTCCAAGGTGCACTTCTCCAAGGAGGAAATCAGGAAAAAACCCAAGGTGGCAGTCCATTCCTTCTGCCCCTCACTCAGGACAACTTCTAGCATCTCTAACACATAGGACTCTCATTCCCAAGACTCTACCCATTGATCATGACATCACCGGCATTTGTGCAGGTTGCTGTACCCAAGTTCTGGAGTAGTGACTCCAACATTTCCCTTTTACTCAAAGGAGCAAGCGCTCAGACTCCAGGTTCTAAGAAGTATCATACCCCTGGCTCACAGATTCTGTCTGCTGAGTCTCATTTGCTGCAAATTTTAGGGTTGAGTCTTTCTTTTCCTTCTGACTTTGCTTTTCTCTTTTGACTCACACAAAGGAAAAATACTAATGAAACCATATGGGGTGTCAGGCAATAAGCTAGTCAAAAGTATGGTTAATAAGCGTTACAACATGACACGTCTCACAGAGAAAGAGAATCTATTGGATCTTGCAACCATATCAGACTTCATCCTGGATAGGCAGTGGATACTGAGAACAGCAGCTGGTTAGATGCTTTATTTTTAAAACTCTTTTCCTGGCTCTGATTTTCCCTAGCCTGAAAGAAATAAGAAAAAGCTAGAAAGAAACCTAGTTGAATCACATGAGGAAAAGGTGGCATCAGGAAGCCACTGTGGTATCTTGGATTGTACTATAAATCTTAGGGGTAAGTCGCTGAGTCTTGATTAGATGGCTTCATATAGCACTAAGTATAGCACCACACACCAACAAGCAATCAATAAAGGCTTTCAACAGCAATGCCTAATGATAAAATGTCCTATCCTTTGTCTGGGTCCCGTTGCTCATCCCCTGCCACCAGATTCTCTACCTAATGCTAAGGGCTACAGAATTGGAGTTTGGCTGCAGGACATTCCAAACAAAGGGTCTCAGACACAAAAGCTAAGTGTGCTGCCATGGATGGGTCCTGTCTGTGCCTATGGATAGACATAGTAACAGATAATGACAAAGAGCCCAGCCAGGCAGATGGCACATGACATCTGGAGAGGATAGTGACAGGCACTAGGCAATGATCCAAGCACGGATGTTCCCAAACAAGAGATGCTCTGAAGGTGGAATGAAGTGACACAGGCAATGTGAGGATGTGCAGTTGGCAACGAGGAAGCCAATGGGTGCCCAGCTTCTAAGACACCCTCCCTGAAGGGGCAAGTGAGGACAAACAGTGAACTGTGTACTGGGCAGATTATAATGTCAGGACCACTTACAGATGAGGAAGCTGAGGTCCAAGGTTACAGCACCAGCACCTGGCAGAGTTGGGATGCAAACTCAGGGAGTCAGAATCCAGATCGTAGATATTGAACTATTCCCCTCTACTTCCTTCTAGAACCAGGCTGAGTCTACAAGTTTAGGCAGCTTAAAGACCTGAAGGGAACCCAGGAGGTCTGTACATGGTCAATCTTGGGAAATGTTTACTGACTGACTATACACTACTATGGGAAGAACCTCTCCTGTAGGAGATACTACAGACAGGAAGGCAAGCAGTACGAACCAGGAAGTAAAATCTCAACTCAGTGAAGAGCCACTAGGAAGAGTTTCTAGTCATTCTAAATCAGTTCAAGTGTCCAGGCTCAAATTCTTCCAACCCACAGTGCTGAAATAACACACCAAATGCAGTCTCAGGTCCACAGTCAGTAATTCTGAGAAATCATGAGAAAATGAAGGACCAAAGCCCTGAACTCAATTGTAGGTTCTAGAAAGACAGATGCTGGAGAATCTCTAACAAAGCATTAGGAGAGATGATTAAATGCATAGCTTTAATTCTACCAAAGGTGAATAAATTCAGAGTCCCTGTGTGTCAGTCATACCAACATAGCTTAGTTTACTGTTTGGATAGGCTTACATAGAAGTCAAAATACACTTATTAAATCTTTGTGCACATCTTTCTTTCATTTAACAAACATCAATGAAAAATCTGCTGTGTGGGATTGTCTTAGATCCATTTTCTGTGGCTATAACTCAATACTGGAGAGTTGGTAATTTATAAAGAAAATAAATGTGTTTCTTATGGTTCTGGAGGCTGAGAAGTCCAAGGTCAAAGGGCCACATCTGGTAAGAGCCTTCTTGCTAGTGGAGACTCTATGCAGAGTCCCAAGGCAGCACAGCACATCACATGATGAGGGGGCTCACGAGAGAGAACCAAACTGGTTTTTATAATAGACTCATTCTCTTGATAACCCATTAATCCATTAATTCATGAATGAAGTAGTTCATTCATGAAATCAGAGCCATCATGACCCAATCACTTCTTAAAGGACCTACATCTTTAACACTGTTACACTGGGCATTAAGTTCCAACATGCAGGGGACAAACATTCAAACCATAGCAGGGATACGTTAGTTGACAAGAAAATTAAGAATCTTTTCTCCCACTTTGTCTCCTGAGAAAAGTCAGAAAATAAGTATGCAAACAAACAAAATTTTGGATAAGATTTAAGTGCTATCAAAAAATGAAGCACAGCAGTGGGCTAGAGAATGATGGTGAGTGAAGCCAGGTTGATGGGGAAGCTTCTTTAAAGGTATTTGAGACAAGACCAGAGTAATGAGAAGGAGCCTGACAAATAGAGATCCAAGAGGAAATTGTCCCGGGAAAAGGAAACGGTAAGTGCAAAGTTCCAGCTATTTGAGCAAATTAAGCATATTTCAGAAACCAAAAGAAGGCCACCATGTCTGCCCTACACTGAGGGAAGGAAATGCAAAGACAGAGAGCCTGGGAAGTGGGCAGATTTGCAAGGCTGTGCGGCATGTGGTCGGTAGGCCAGATTTTGTCCTCAGAGAAATGAGAAGCCACTGAAAAATTTAAGCAGGGAATGGCATGATTCAGATTGCTTTTTAAAAATTTAACTTAGTTTAATGTTTAAATTTTTAATTGCTATATCACAGTTGTACATATTTGGGGGGTACATGGTACATGTGATATTTTGACATATGCATATAATATGTAATTATTAAATCAAGGTAGTTGGAATACTAATCACCTCAAACTCAAATTACTCAAATTAAAGAAGATGGCACTGGCTGTTATGTGCAGACCAGTTTAGAAGCAGAGCAAGGGTGGACCTGGGAAAGCCAATTGGAAATCCAATGCATTTATTTATGGGGCAGAAGCTGGTGACTTGCACAAAGGTGGTCCCAATAAAGAAGGTACAGTGAGTGCTATTTAGGAAATATTTTGGAGAGATAGATTAGATGATGCATTCAGATTTTAAGAGTATATAATTTTTTCTTTCTTTCTTTCTTTCCTTCCTACCTTCCTTCCTTCCTCCTTCCTTCCTTCCTTCCTTCCTTCCTTCCTTCCTTTCTTTCTTTCTTTCTTTCCTTCTTTCTTTCTTTCTTTCTTGAGTCAGAGTCTCACTCTGTCACCCAGGCTGGAGTGCAGTGGCATGCTCACGGCCCCCACAGCCTCAACCTGCTGGGTTCAGGCAATTCTTCCACCTCAGTCTTTCAGGCAGATGGAACTACAGGCATGCGCTACCATGCCCAGCTGATTTTTTGATTTATTGTAGAGACGAGTTCTTGCCAAGTTGCCCAGGCTGGTCTCGAACCCCTGAGCTAAGGCAATTCTCTCACCTTGGCCTCCCAAACTGCTGGGATTACAGGCTTGTGCCACTGTGCCCAGCCTATTTTTTACTTTCATAGTTAATTTTTTTTTTTTTTAATGAGCCCAGAGCTCCCTGGGGTCAAATTTTAAAGGAGCCCTGCTAGTTTTGTCCTTGGCTTTCTCTGTGTCTTTGTCACAAAAGGACTAGGTAATCTTGGATAAGAAGAAAATTGAGAAGAAAATGGGCCTTGGGATTGGGAGGTTTTGGATATT
>CAUYQG010045906.1:0-14210 GCA_963574415.1 Tarsius wallacei
GACAGAGGCACCAGGAAGGTGGACTCACAGTCTCATGTGACTGACCATGGCAGTGACGTGCCCCTGCCTGCTCCTGGGTGTCCACAAGTTGCTGAGCCGGCCTGCACTCGAGGAAGAGTTTGCACCAGGGCGTGGCGCCCAGAAGACCGGGGTGCATGGGCATCGTCTTTCAGCCCGCCTGGCTGTACTGCCTGGAATGGCTGAGAGGGCAGATGGCCGTTATTACTGGGCACCCAGAAGCAGTGACCAGTTTTTGCCAGAAAGGAATGGGCTGTGGATACACGGGGTCTGGGGGGTGCGGTGCAGCCCTGTAGAGTTGAGGATCCTGGCCAGGACGTGGGTCCTGACCCTCAGTACAGCCGTCTCGCTGGGGTGGGCGTCGCTGGCCTCTCCAGTGAAAAGCCCTCACCACGACCCAGGGAGGTGGGGAGATAAGCAAAGTGTGGGCAGGGGGATGCAGCCCGCCACATGCCCGGAAGACCATGCTTTCAGGAGGGGCCCACGGAGCACGAGTCTCAGAGATGAGCTCGGGCAATCTGCATTTTCTTTTAAGCACCACCGGGAATTCTGATGTGCAGCCAAGCTGGAAAACGGTGAAATGCACTCATCAAAACAAAGATTGCACACATGCACATCGGAGTATCTGTGGTGGCCTCCAGGAGGTGGGTCACAGGCCATCTCTGACTTCTCCTTTCTGCTTGCCTGTACTTTCTACTTTAAGCGTATTTCTTAAGAAAAAGAAAAAGGAAGTCAACAACTCAATTAAAACAATAAAAGCAACTTAATTAAAATCAACTCAAGC
Source organism: Tarsius wallacei (assembly GCA_963574415.1). Taxonomy (NCBI): domain Eukaryota; kingdom Metazoa; phylum Chordata; class Mammalia; order Primates; family Tarsiidae; genus Tarsius; species Tarsius wallacei. Next base: position 803 of record CAUYQG010045906.1, read on the forward strand.
ACAAACAAGTAGTGTCCACCAAAGGAGTGCAATAAAAGAAATATTAGTACATCATATTAACAAAGTAAAAAGTATATGGAAAACTCACAATACACCCACTTTTCACCTGGACTGAGATGTGCGTTCCAGTGCCAGCACTCATGGCTCCTCATGTTGTCTCTAAGACAGGAAACACCGCACGCTCAGACGTGGCGTGTGAGTCAGGACACCTCCCTGGAGAGCTGTTTGGCGGTGGGTCTCAAGACCCATGAGATGACTTGCATTCTTGGATGTAGTTTTGCCTCCGGGACCTCATTCTAAGCAGATGATCAGAGATACAGACATGGGGAATTCACAGTCATCTCATCAATGACAGTGAGAAATTAGAGTGAGCCAACTGTCACATGATCGGAAATGGGGAAACCAGTGGTTCATACGCATGCTGCCCTGACGTCCTTGGCCTCATCCAGGTATGCAGAACTGTCTCGTGTTCCATAATACCATGTGTTTTCTGTGATACTAGGATGCTACATTCTACAATACCATATGCTAAGATAGCATATGCCTTCACACCGTATGTAGCACACATACGGTCACACGTCACTTAACAAGGGGGATCCAAGTGCATCCTTAGACAATTCTGTCGTGTGGGAATGTCACAGGGTGTGCTTACTGGGGTCTAGCCTCTTGCTCCTGGGCCACACGCCTGCCCAGCCTGTGGCCGCACTGAGCACCGTCGGCAAATGTAGCACTGTGGGACGGATGTGTGCATCTAGGCAGATCCAGGCACAGGAAGTAAAGACGCACCCGGACGTGAGAGATGAAGAACAGTCTGGCTGCCTGGGGCATGTCTTGGGAACAGAGCCCTCGGGACCAGGTGCTAATCAGCGCGTCAGCGAGTGGTGGGTGGCCAGACTCAGGACACCACTGCGGGCCACAGAGACGTCACCCACACCGTGCACGTAAGCCACACGACATGTATCCGAAGGGTTTATCTCATCAAGAATAAATTAACCTTGTCTTACTGTAATTTTTTTTACCTTATAAACTTTTTTGACTCTTTTATAATAACACAGTTTAAGACCCTCACACATTGTACTGTTGTGTAAAAATGTTTTTTCTTTATTGACTTGTTCTAGAAGTTCTTTCTACTTTAAAAATTCTCTTTACTTTTTAAATTTGTTTGTTAAAAACAAAGATGCATACACACACACCAGCTAGGCCCACACAGGGTCGGATCCTCAGAGCCCCTGTCTCTGCCTCCACGTCTCGTCTCTCTGGGGGGTCTTCAAGGTGGAACCCGCGTGGAACTGTCGCCTTCTGTGAGAACAACACCTTCCTGTGGACACCTCCTCAAGGCCCTGCCGGAGACTGTTTACACTTAACTGCTATTTGCTATAAAAAGACAGAGGACACACTCTCATGATAAAAGCACATCCAGTGAAAGCATCAACGGGAACACAGTGGCTGGTGCCATTATCAAGCACCATGCCCTGTACATCACCGGATGAGCTAGAATTTATAGGGCTGGCAGTGCTGTAAATGTATCTACAGCAGCGTCACCACAGACATGTGGGAATGCGTTGCCCTCTGATGTGGGAGGGCTTTAACATCACTAGGAGATAGGAATTTCGAGCACCATTATATCTGGTGGGCCCACCGTGATAAATGCGGTCTGTCATTGGCTGAAACGTGGTTACACAATGCATGAGCATGCAATCACATGCTTGCCATCGTACTCATTGACAGGGTCTTGCCAGCTTGACTCTCAGGAAGCTGGACTTTCCAGGAAACCCTCCCTGGTCATCCTTCCTTGAGGCTGGAAGGGGAGGCCAGGAGTGGGACATAGGAGTGGATAAGACCATGAAGTCCTGCACGTTGAATTGTGCAAAGCTGTGGTCCTTTACGCTATGAGAACGAGCCCGCCCTGAGAATTACCCCAGGTCACACAGTTGTGTCTGGGTGGCCATCTGCCTCCCTGCTCCTGTCTGAGGTCTACACAGGCCACGAAAGTCAACAGACAGCAGGTACTGTGGGTTGGGGAGGGGAAGAACCCCCCAGGCCTTCCTGATAATACTCAAGACACAGAGAAACCCCAGAGGCAGATTCTCGGGGGTCAGCAGAAACTAGGCATTGATATGGTCTGTTGTGTGCATCGTTTAAAACAGACGCTCGGGCAACCCCTTCGGGTCCCCTCCCACTGTGGGAGCTTTTCCGTCCTCTTAATACACCTTGCTTTCTCAAAAAAATACAAAATACTCACACCATCCTAATTTCTCTAGTTCCATAGCCAGGTCATGACACATGCAGCTTCACACTGACCTCACTGGACCCCGGAACACGTTAGCCAAAATTTTATCAAATACCCGTCCAGACATCAGGTGGAAGAGGGCTCCCAGCCCTGGCAGCCTGCTGTTCCCAGGGAATGCCCTCGTGAGACTGAGACGCTCCATGGGAAGCACAGGCTGGGGGTCTCCAGGCCCCGCCCCACTTGACACCCACTGGAAGTGCTTCACACAGTAGGAGGGCCGTTAAAGGTGTTCCTTGGGGGACGGCAGCTTTGCTGTGGCAAGTATACGTCAGCACGCTGTAGAGGAACACTCACGGCTGCCCCCAGCACTGCCGAGTTGTCCTAAAACAGTGCACGGGCCGGGGCTCAGCACACGGTCCTGCAAACCACCCCAAGTGGAGCCCTCCAAGTGGACTTCCCCAGACTTAGCAGTGAAACGTGCAAGACTTCCAGCTGAGGCTGAATTTCAAATAAACAGCCAATGGATTTAGTAGGAGCACATCCATGTAGTATTTGAGATGCACTTAGCCAAGAAAGCCATCCGAAATCTCTCTGCGCTGCGCACTGAGTCTTATCTGATAACCCCGCCCTCCCCGGGCTCCCTGGCGCTGCCTTCAGCTCTTGTCCCTAAAAGTTTCAGTCCAAACCGTTCTGAACTTTGAGCCCCTCACGCTCCCCATCCGGGTCCCACAGCTGCTCACTTCCTTGTGTTGTGGCCATGAGACTTCGGAAAGCAGGAAGTGAATCATTAGTTATTTCTGTTTTTACATAATTCATCTCCCTCACGCTGCTCCGTCCCCAGGACAAGGCAGTGACCGCGCTGCCAGCCCCGTGGTGAAGGCCGCTGCAGATCCGAGCAGTTTATGCCCGTGACCCCGTCTGGGCCAGTGGCAGCCCCACTGAGCGCGGCAGCTCTGGACATCCTGCGTTTATATGCAAACCCACCCCACGGTGTCAGGCCTGGGAGGCCCTCGCATGAGACATAAATCATAAAACACTTGAAGACTGGACTGGAAAGCTATAACTCTTCCTTCCATCCGACCCTTTGCTGGAGAATTCTCACCAGTTGTTGCCGGAGGCAGGAGGATGGGAGGAGGCAAGAGGGTCACCTTTAGCCGAGAAACGATGCCCTTCTAGCCGGGAACAGGCGCACGTCCCCAGCAACCCCAGTACACAGCCTGAAGCAAGCCCTGGGTCATGTGTGTGGGTGGCTGCGGACCCGGGACTCTGACTGCTGGTGAGCGAGAGGGTGGGCTGGGCTTTGTCCAGCTTCTGGCGCCCACATGACCCGTTCTGTGATGCCGAACACCCCAACACTTGACAGCGAAAGCCCTTTACGGACGATTTCCACTAACAAATGAGGAGGAATGATGGAACCAGAGTCACCTTTGCCAGTCCCTAAATGGGACAGTGGTCCAGGCGGCCAGCATCAGAGGGATGGGCGCTTCACCATGGGGGGGGCTGAGGGTCACACCCCGAGGGACAGACGCTTCCCCATGGGAGCTGAGAGTGACACCCTGTCCTGCTCAGCGATCTCGCACCCTCAAAGTAGGACAACCAGACCTGGTGTGGCCTCGAAACAGGGAGCAGCTAGCAGCATTTGCACTGCCCGGAGGAGGCCGGCCTCGAAACTGCAGCTGACGGTCACAGAAGTCCAGATCATCATGCCATTCTCTCTGCTTCTGAATGTGCTTGAAATGTTAATTTACAAACAACCCAATTTTTAAAACCAGGTGTCGGAACATCCCTGAGCCCTGTGCATCAGCCCTGGTTAAATCCTAAGATGCTGCACTGCCTCCTGTCTACTTTGGTTTGCCATCCTGGTCATGGCTGATTCTTCTCTGCTGACCAAGGCCACCACTTCAAGCTTATTTTCCCTAACTTCCAGGGGATTGACCTGGACCATGCACACATCCCCGAATGTGCCTTCACTGATCGTAGATGGTTTCAGGATCTGTCGGGCACGCATTATGGCTACCACCTATTTTCTTGATACTTGACCACTTTCTAATAAAATGTCAAAGCCACCCTGAGCGATGGGAACTGGGGCCATTGAAACCTCCTGGCTGTTGGGTTCTGATGGGAGGAGGATTCGCTTTGCACAGAGGACCGTGGAGGGGGCTGAGAAGCTGGGCCAGGCAGCGTTCCATCTGGTGGCCGGAATCTAGGCTGAAAGGGGTCAGCTGTCTGTCAGGACTACGGCCAGGCGAGGCCAACCTGTGGCTCCAGGAAGGTCACAGGCGCCGTGGGAGTGAGGACTGCACACACCCAAACACAGAGGAAGGGAGGCGACCCGGGAACTGCTGCTCATTCTTATGCAACAGCTGCCAGACACCCTGACCAGGGTACCGATGGGATCTCTGTGGCCCCTCCCTTCTGACCTGATGGTCCTGTCCTGATTGTCCTAGGGCCACAGGGCAGAAGTGCCTATCCCTGGGGTCCTTGGAGAACTCCTTCAAAGGACTTCAGCGTCACTTCCTGCATCTGCAGTTATCAATTGCCTGGCCGAGGACACTGCTTCCTTCCAACGCTCTCTGCGAGGTGCTACACGATGCCTGAGTCACTCGCCGGACACACTGTGGGTCGCTCAGGAGGTGACACTGGTGTCTCACTGGAGTCAATAAAGGACACACTGTAGGTCCCCAAGGACATGATGCTGTGCCTTACTGTCACCACCCCGGACACACTGTGGGTGCCCCAGGACGTGACATTGGTGCCTTACTGTCACCATCCCTGGACACACTGCGGGTCCCTCAGGACATGACGCTGCTCCTGTTTCAGGTCAGGGCCTCTCTGCCACCCAGCCACAGCACCGAGGAGCAAGGTGGGGCAGATCTTTCGGGGGAGGAAAGTCACTCTAACACACACCTGGGCAGTTTCCTCATGTGTCAGGACAGAGGAATAAGGACGTTCCAGAGAACTGGCTGGCCCATTCTTTTCTGATGACCAAAAGGCAGGGTAAACACGGAAGCCCCGAGCCTGGGAGGGGCAGCAGCCAGGGAGCAACCAGCATCCGTGATGGAGGGGACAGGCCTGGAGAAGACAGAAGTCCACCTCTCGCCGGCGCAGTCCTGGCTGGATCCAATGGTCTGAACGTGAGTGGGGGGCACAGGGTCGAGGCAGCTGTGTCTGCGGGAGGCTCCGAGACCTCCAGGCTCCAGGGCCTCCACTTGGCATCCAAGCTGTCGGCAGGTGCTGGGCTATCATGGGTGGGAAGGGGTGTTGTGCAGGTGGGGGAAGTGCCATGCAGGGGAAGCGGGGTTGCCGCTGGGGAAGAGGGAGCCGGCGAGGCGATCAGGAGGTCAAGTCTCAGTGAAATAAACCCCTTTCCTGCCCCCGCCAAAGGAGGGCTCTGAGCTACCCCGTGCTGCAGCCTGTCTGCACCTGCGGCCAACCTCCTTTAGCAAGCACGCGGTGACCACCTGGCAAGCTCAAACCAGCAACCAGGGAGGAGTCAGGAGTGTCCGAAGGTGACATTGCAAGGAAGAGCCAAACCAGGAGTTCACGTCCAGCCAGAGCACTGGTGGCCTGGATCACAGCGACGGCAGACCCCGCCTGTCCTGGAGCTAAACGCACGTTTTATCCCTTCAAGTATCCCACAGACAAGCACAGCAACATCCACTTGATGCCAAGATCTTCACCAGATGGTGGGAACGGAGGATGCCAGATGCGACGTCTGACCACAAGCAGCTCTGCCGGGGGGGAGGGAAAAACAAAGCCCCGTGGTGCAGCCCGAGCCCAGAGAATGGGGGTCTAGGCTCCGTGGGGCTGGGGGGTGGCACATCACCTGCCCGGGCACCTGGGGTCAGGAGACAGCAGGTCACCTGTCCAGGCACCATGGGGTCAAGAGATGGTAGGTCACCTGCCTGGGCACTGTGAGGCCGGGAGATGGCAGGTCACCTGCCCGGGCACAGTGAGGCTGGGAGATGGCAGGATACCTGTCCAGGTACTGTGGGGCCAGGAGATGGCAGGACACCAGCCTGAGCACTGAGGGGCCAGAGATGGCACACCACATACCCAGGCACTGTGGGGCCAGGAGACAGCGGGTCAGCTGCCAGGGTACCATGGGGTTGAGAGCTGGCAGGTCACCTGCCCAGGCTCTGTGGGGCAGGGAGACGGCAGGTCACCTGCCTGGGCACTGTGGAACCGGGAGACGGTAGGTCACCTGTCCAGGCACTTAGGGCCGGGAGATGACATATTACTTCCAAATGGTGAAAATGAGGAGGAATTCCCATCACAGCGAGCAGCACGGCCACTCCTGGGGGGCTCTGGCGCCCTGGGCAGGGCCTGGGCTACTTGGAGGAATGGGCAGATGACGTGAAAGCAGGCTTTCAACTCACACCACTGACCCCCTGGGCTGGGCGGCCCCTCTTGGCGGGGCTGACCTCGGCACTGTGGGAGTCAGCGGCATCCCCGGCCTTCACCCACCAGATGCCAGGACCACACGCACTCCAGGGGACCACCAAGTGTGCTGCAGATGTCCGACGTCATCCGAACAGCAAACTGAGCCTGGCTGAGCATCCTTGACTGGAGGGGAATGTGGGCCGGTGCGCGGCAACGTGGCGTGGGGTTTGGATTGTATCTTCTAAGCCAAGGCGATCCTAGGAGGTAGACTGTGGGGTACCAGACACTGGAGACTCAGGAGGGCTGGAGATGGGAGGAGGCGAGGAAGAGAAATTCATAGGCAGGTACCACGTGCACCTCTGGGTGAAGGTTCCACTGGGAACCCAAAATCTGCCACCACCCAGTGTCCCCAGGCCACAAAATGGTCCTGTGCCCTCTAAATGTATACTGATAAAAAAGGAGAAAAGGAAGACCACAGAAGGAACTGGCACGAGAAGCCACGTCCTTCAGACACGCCACGTTCACGTGGAGGGTCTGCAGGGCCAAGGCTGGAGTCAGGGGAGGCCACCGCAGTCGTCCAGGCAAGAAGGAGGCAAGTCTGACCGGCCATGGCTCTGGGGGTGAAGGGAGGAGGGCAGAGGCAGGAGAGGGACGAGAAAGGGAAGCCGTGCTCTCCTCCTCGCCCTCGCGGTCAAAATAAGAACCAAAGCGCAAACAAACTAACTCGCGACATGATTACAACCAGCAAAGAGATTCGCGGTGAAGTGATGGAAAAATGAATACTTCATGAAGCTTCCCGGGGAAACATGACCACATTCTCAAAAACTCGCCCCACATTAAAATTCATGCGTTCATTTATTTAACGGCAACACTATTAACTTCTAGAGAAATGAGAAAATAGGAGGAAATATGTGTAGCCATTGTGGGATGACGCGTGCGAGGTGCCACGTGAGTCTGTGGGGTCGGGGCCCGTGGATGCCTGCGGAGACCCCAGACGCTCTCCCTGCAGCTGCCGAGACAGGGCCCGGCCCAGGGTGGGAGGAAATGGCACTCGGGCTGGGCGACCTGGCGGGCAGCAGGTAAGGGCTCTTCCTCAAGTGGCCATGCAGCCGCTCCCAACGCAGAGAGCAGCGCGGTCCGGGGCGACAAGTGTGCGGACGATCAGAGCACACGGCCTGCACGTGCTCAGAGCACCGCGGCAGAGGAGGACACGGATGTGCTCTGAGGGTGACAGAGATGGCACACAGACATGTCCACCTGCTAGCCTCGAGCCACGGAGGCCGTGAAGGCAGCAGGAGGAGCGTGGGACACGACAGGGGCCATCGTCCACTGCGGGCGGTGCTGGTCACCACCAGCACTGCCTCCACATCTCCAGTCTCTCCTCCAATGCCATCCTCAGCCCCTCCTCCAATGCCATCCTCAGCTGCCCGCAGCACCCAGCCAGCATCTCACGTCCACTGTCTTCTCCTTATCTGCTCCGCAGGACCATCTCACAGCCTGTGTGGTGGATGCCACCACGCAGATAGACACGAGAGCAAGCCCCGGGCAGTTGGCTAGCCTTGACTATCCCTCTGGTAGGAGAAGCACTGCCTTGGCTGTACTAACATTTTCCTTCTTCAAAGTCTGTCTCAACGCCTACTTTTCTATTTCATTTTCACACTCAGGTAACTGACTTATTAGCCAGGCTCTCTGGAGACTGCTGGTCTTTCCAAGGAGAGTGTGACACAAAAGCTTATTCTGCCCAAACTTACTATTACGAACACCTCAGGAGATATAACATTTATAAACTTCCTGTCACCCGATGTGCTGTTCAGAAGCCATTCATTTTAACTTATTTTGCAGGACGGAGAGTCTCAAGCTCACTGGCTGGATAAAAAGTGACTTTTTCCGCGGCTACCCATTATCATTTTTGCCTCCTGCCAATGGCACCAGTTAGAAAGCATGCAGAGCTGGAAACCCTTCATTTGTAGTTACACAAGGAGCTCCAAGACAGCTGTTACCTCCAAGGCGACCTTTTCCCCCTTGAAATCTAATAGCAATCTCAATCCTTAGGGTGTGGGTGCTGGTGAGGTTCTATTGCTGCGTCAATGATACTTCATGGAAGTCTTGTAAAGGCTGGGCTTAAGGATCATTCTTCCTGCTCCCTGGTTTTCCTTGGTTTCTTCGAATATGCTTCTGAGTTTACTTATTTGTGTGCAGAAAACCAAAATGCTTATTCCCAGAAAATTATCCTATTGTTTGTATAAGAAATGCATGCTATGGCCATGGATCAACTAATCAAATAACCCACATGTCCTTCCCCGAGTAGAGATTGCCAATTTCCTCCTGACTACAGTCATTGCCATTAAGGTCCATAATGATATGTAACTTGGATTCCTGAAAAAGAAACTACTCATCCAGACAACCCTGGCCCAGCTCATTTCTGGCTTGAGCTCACCACCTCCCGCCTGGCACCAGAGGTGACAATCCATGCACGGTTGGAAGTTTAGGAGTAAGAAGCGGGGCGTGTGATGTCACCATCCACTGAAGGATGGACACGTTTGGATCCCGTATTTGCACCAAGTTAGAGGATTCCTTTCCACGAGCCTTAAGTCATTAGCCAACCTTCTCCAGCCGACCAAGTAGTCACATCATTTGGACATTGACATTGTGTCCCCTCCACTGCTCCCTGGAGGCTATCTTTGACAAGATCCCCACCCATGTTGCTGGTTTTGCTAAATCCACCCACTGGATTTAGCACTTTGAAGTCCTCATCTTAGATGACCGCTTTCTTGGGCTACTTTTGGGGGATTTCCTCAACTTTTTGTCCCAGTTGTTCCAGGGACTGTTTTGTTCCAGCCACAGTCTCTCTAATTTCCAATGTCCTTCCTTGTTCTTTGTATTTTTCATTATCCTCGTGTCTTGTTCTCCTCCTATAGAGGCAACAGCTTCCAACCTCTTCTTCAATTTCTCTGAGAACAGGACAGCTGTCATTGTTGTTAAATTGTCTCCACTTCTCTTCATTTTCTGTTTCCTCGGAAGTCAGTTTTTTATGATTATCTTTCACAGGGTAAAATTCCTTAAAGAGAAGGCAGCCAGGGGAGCAGAATTTGTCAACAGACAGGCTTCCCTGAGGGCGACAGGGTGAGGGAGCAGAGCCAGCTCTGTCTCCAGCAATCTCAAAGGCGGGATGTCAAGGGCTTCCTCCGGGGCAAAGACACCCAGGCTCGCAGCACGAGTTCTTCCCAAAGACCTGCTCCGTTTATTTGGAAAAGAACACTCTGGGTTTTTGTTTTGTTGTGGCTGGTTTTTTTGCCCGGAGCAAAATACTTGGCAGCTAGACTTTCTGAAGGAGTAAGGAGACGATGTGTCCTCACATAAACAGGCCTTTAAATATATCCTTCATGTCTCTGTTTCTGCAAGCTCTCCTTCCCAGACTCGCACTTGTCTGCTGTCTCTGGGCTTCAAGTCGGGAGACTTTCTGGAGACACCCTTGCGGGGTTTTCTCCAATCTGCTCCACCAACCCCCAACCTGCCTTCTAGAAGTGGAAACAGCACGTATGTCATTCCTGCCTACTCACGTTGAGGATATCAGCACCGTCTCTCCCGTAACTACTGGTCAGTCTTGCTAATCCAATACAAAATTTGGAATCCTCATAGTTATCATCAAGTCTTCCGTAATGTATCCTTTCTCATTCCAGAAGCTGTCCACCCATGTATCTTTAACTAACCTTCCAGAGATCGTATATGGGTGACAGTCTTTCTGCAAACCAAAAATGAAATTCTAAGCCCCTCGCCCACGGAACAGACCCCTGCAGGCCCAGGGAAACGCAAAAGATGAAGTTCCAGGCCCCCACGGGAAGGAGGTGGGACACTCCTCCAGATGCCCCTTCCTGGTGGGTGGATCGCGCACAACGGCCCCACCTCAGCATCAAGGTGGGAACCAGGAGACCGACTCAACAGACTCAAGTTCCGACCCAACTCAAGTGCAGCATCACATGGCAGCCAGCAGGCTCGACAGAAAGTACCAACATCGCACCCCCAAATACACTTCTCTGGTCTGTTTGGGAACGGCCTGCAAGCTGTCTCTTGGGGAAGTGTGCATCTGTAGAGAATCTTCTTGCCTAGAAGAATCTGACATCTTTGAGACATTGACCACCAATGCTCAGCCTGCCACCCCGGCCCTGGTCTGCCTAACAAGAACCTTGGCTTCTCCACCCTCTAGTCTTAGCTCAGACACTTCTTTCTGCTGATGTATGGTTCCACTCTTTCAACCAACTTCCAGTCAGAAAATCTTTGAATTTACCTCTGACCTGTTAAGTTTGGACATGTCCTGCCTTTCTGATCCAAACCCATGCATCCTTGACATACGTTGATCTATGTCCTTGCCTGTAAACTTCTATCTCCCTAAGAGGTACAAGACCGAGCTGAGACCCAAGCACTTAGGGCATGTGTCCTCAGACCTCCTGAAACTCTACTCTGGGCCAGAGTCTCACATATGCGGCTCAGAATCAACCTCTTTAAATATCTCCCAGAGTTTATCTTTTTTTCAACATTGCTGAACACTTGTATCTATGAGGATGTTTCTCTGTTGCTTTCACATATGAATAAAAATTTGGAGAATACTTAGGCCAAAACTTTTTTCCCCTCAAAACCTTATTACTACGTAGGGCTTCATATTTTAGAAATTGGCCTATTGTTATACACACATGTCATGTTTAATCATGTAGGACGTGAAGTCTGAATTTAGCTTGGGCTTTTTACAAAAAGTTTGGAGGCCTTGGAGTATGATATCAGTGCCCTTTTTCATTTTGTCTGTAAGTTTCAAACAATTTTTGCCAGGATAAGTCTGAAAGCGGGTCTTGACACTTTATTTTCTCCGGGAACTATGAAGTGCTATCAAATGCTGACTCACTCTCTTCCATTTGGGAAAGTTTTCTTCTTTATGTCTCTCGTTATTACTTTGATGTCATCTGTGCTGACTTTGTCTCAGAAGCCCCTGATACCCATGGTTTCGCTCTCTGCTTTCTGGCTTCCATATTGATTAACCTTGCTGCTATAATGCTTATCACTTTGATCACTTCTGCATTCTAAAGGAGCCTCTCAAGTTTCTCTTCATGGAAACTGATAGAACTTTCTGCAGTTTCTGTTAAGCTTTTTCATCCCTCTGAGGATTTCAAAACCTTCTTCTGTTTCCTTTAGTCACTTTCAAATATGTTCCATCTGTACCTTCAAGGCAATCATCTCCGACTCGCCAGGTGCAGGAACTTTCCAGAGGCCCATGTTGATCTTTACTTGTCCATTCGTCTGTGCGTCCTTTCCTGAAGAGTTTTCTTCTGGTGGATAAATATTGCTCTTAGTCCCCGGCCTTCTTGTTCCTCAATAAGCATGTCCTGTGTTCCCTGTCACCTTCATGCCAATAGCATGCCCTCCTTGGATCTTAAGGTGGAAAAACAGGGGCTATTATGCACACCGACACATACATGTACATCCTTGTGGCAGGTTTCGTTTCACTTCCCAAGATGGCCATGACAACCTCTCTCTCTCTGCTATGTGGCCTCAACACTTCTCCGTCAAGGGGGAGGGTCTGACAACCTCGGCGATCTGGGCTTAAGCCCAAAGAATGCAGACAGGAGACCCTTCTGACCTCTTAGACGGTCAGAGCAGACCGTGTGGCATCCTTTTGCCTCGTCTCTGAAGGCTTCCTCCCAGAACCTATGCTGTGGGGCAGGACGCAGGAGCCACACACGGGGCCACGTGTGGGAGCTCCAGTGGGCATTTCCACGGAGGCTAGCCTTCACGTGACCCTGGCCAAGGCGCCAGCCGTGTGAGGGAGCTCCCCTGGCATTCCTGAGCCTCCGACCCTGTGGAGGCACAGTCCTTGTGGGGGATCCGCCCCCCCGGGACTGGCTCACAGACCTGCACACGTCACCCGACAGCTGCTGCCCTGTGCCTCCTCGTGTTAGAGTTCATGGCACGAGCACCTGACCCAACTTCTCATGTGACTCAGCCACTGACATAACGTAATTTTGACAGGTGGAGAGGAATCCACTCTTGGTCCTGCTGTCTGGGGCGCTGCTGGAATAATTTATTTCTGGATGTATTCACCGGCACGTGAGAACGAGTTTAAGGGACGCCCGCGATCCCTGAGCTCGTGTCCCTTCTCGTCTCCTCACCCTGCGACTGCCTTCTCCGTCCAGGACACGTGGGGCCACTGTTTGTCCATTTCCATTTCCAGCCCTTTGCATGGAATGGCCGTGCCTGCCCAGAAAAAAATCCCACATCCGGCACCAAGGAGTGTCCACGTGGCCTTCTCACCGGGATGGGCCCCACGGGGCTCAGGCGGCATGGGTGGACGTTCCTTCCTACTTCTCCTCTCCAGCCCTGCTCCTCTGTTCAGAGGCTACACGAGGTATCCACCATCTCGGCTGCTTCACTCCAGCCCAGGTCTCACTGTGTTTGTGAAAACAGCTCCCAGCAACCGACAAACCTCGGGCCTTCCGGAAGGGGCGGGTGGTTTCTTAAAGCAAGACACCCCAAAGGATAAGGAAACTGTGTCCACTATTTGAAATCTTCAGGCACTGGACCGAAGCATCTTAGGTGTTTCCCCTTTAGGGACGTACGTCCGGTCACAGGGGACCACCTGCAGATAAACGCAGCCTGGCGTCCCGTCTCTGACACTATCCTGAGCCCAACACACATGCCGGCGAGGCCCTGCAGGACGCCATAACTCACCCTCTAAAAACCACTGTGCCCCCACAGCCCATAAATACATCGCACCCTCTTTGAACCTTCATTCTTTTCAGCCCAGACCGT
>CAUYQG010045908.1:0-20854 GCA_963574415.1 Tarsius wallacei
TTCATTTGTTTCCAGGAATCTTTCAATTTCTTCTTTGATTTCAGTGTTGACCCAGTCATTGTTCAGCATCATGCTGTTTAGTGTCCATGTCTTTGTGGGCTTTGGGGAAATTTTGTTGGTGTTGATATTTATTTTTATTCCTCTGTGGTCTGAAAAGGTGCATGGCAAGATTTCAATCTTATGAAATTTGTTTATGTTTGATTTATGGCCAGTGATGTGGTCTATCTTGGAGTACATTCCTTGTGGTGATGAGTAGAATGTATATTCTGGGGTCATTGGGTGGAGTGTTCTGTAGGTATCAATTAAGTCCAATTTTTCAAGAGTCTCATTGAGGTTCTGGGTGTCCTTGCTGATTTTTTTGTCTTGACGATCTGTCTAGGGTTGTGAGTGGGGTATTAAAGTCCCCAGCTATGATAGTGTTAGAGTCAGTCTCTTTTTAAGTTTGCCTAGAAGCTGCTTTACAAACATTGGTGCTCCTATGTTAGGTGCATATATGTTTAGGATGGATATTTCTTGTTGATGGATTGAATCTTTTATCATTATATAGTGACCTTCTTCATCTTTTTTGATTTTTGATAGTTTAAAGGGTATTTTGTCTGAGATTAAGATTGCAACTCCAGCTTTCTTTTGTGTTCCATCGCCTGAAATTTTGTTTCCCATCCTCTTACTTTGAGTCTGTGAGTGTCCTTTCTGGTGAGATGAGTCTCTTGGAGACAATATATTGTTGCCTCATGATATTTTATCTATTTTGCCATTCTATGTCTTTTCAATGGTGCATTTAGTCCATTCACATTCAGGCTAATTTCTGAAATGAGAGGGTTTATCTTTGTCATGATGCTCTTATAGAGTTATTGTACTTGTTTATTTGTTGTCTTTCTTTTGGTTTTTTGGGTTTGTTCATCTGTGTTTTTAGTCTTTTTCCTGTACTCTTGTGAAGAACATTGTTGTTCTTTTTCCCTTTTCTTCTGTGTTTAATACTTTCTTAAGAGTTTCTTGTAGGGGTGATCTGGAGGCAGCATAAGTTCTTAGGGATTGGATGTCTGGAAAAGATTTTAATTCTCCCTCACTGATGAAGCTTAACTTGGCTGGGTATGTTATTCTTGGCTGAAATTGTTTATCTTTGAGAACTTTGAATATTGTACTCCAAGCTCTCCTAGGCTGAAGGACCACCTGAGGCAGAATAGTGGTGGAGGGGACCATGGTAGCCAGGCAGTGCATGGGACGAGGGACTCCAGGACTCGGGCCAGTGCAGCTGGTTGGGGGGTGGGGGGAGCAAGAGTCTTTATGGGAACTCACTTTCACAGAGAATCTCACAGTCCCACCTGTGCTGTCGCCATCTTACCGGACTTGCCTCCCTCTTTTAAGGGCATCTGTGTTACACAGGACCCACCTGGAAAATTCAGAATAATCTCTCCATTTCAGGGTTCTTATCCTGTCTCTGTCAAGTCCTTTTTACCACATAAAGTAACATTTTCAGGTTCCAGGGATGAGGACAGAGATTTTTTTTCTGGGGGGGGGCATTATTCTTTATTATAATTATTCATAATGAGAGATTCTTTTGCAAACAATCATTTGAGAAGCATTGCCACAAAGTACAGGAGGTGTGCTGGAGTCCAAGGTGTTTAAATGTGTAAGACCACATAGGGCAAGAGACCCAGGTGGTGGGTAACATGTAGGAGACCCTGTAAGGTCCTATAATGACATCACCTATAATTAGCCCATCAGCTCACTCAAGAATTTAAGTTAGCTCTCCTGGAAAGTGGAGAATGAGATGAGTTTTTAGAAATAGTTTTTCTGGACTTTATGGAAAAACCTGAGAGAGTGGGAAGGGCTGTGTCTGCCACACCTCAGTCTAAGTGAGAGGGACCGGCAAGGGCTCCTTAGAAAGCTTGAAATATATTTGAGAGCATGAAGCCTAGTACATTACTCATAAATAGCAAATACAAAGAAAAGTTTCAAAACAGGTCAGCATTGAAGAAACATATTTAGAGCTTCTTTCTCCCTCTTCTAAATTCAACTTCTTGTTTTTTCCATTTATCTCATCCCTCAGCATTCAAACCTTCTGTTCTGCGAATTTAGCTTTCAGGTTTGGTGATATTTGTTACTTCCTCTGACATTCAGAATGCTGATCTTACTTAAGTACTCAGGAAAAATTGACTTCTTAGCCTCTTTGTTTCCTACTGTCCTGGCTTATGTCGTTTCTGATGAGAAGATGACTGTAATTATTGTTCTTCTGTATGCAATGAATCTTTTACTTTTGCTGCCTTAACATTTTTCTTATTATCTTTAAACAATTTAAATACAATGCATCTAAGCAGTCTTTCAACTATCTATCGCTTTCTTCCTTTTGGATATTTATTCTACTTGGATTTCTACAGTTTGTGGATGGCTTCATGCATGCATTTTCGTATTTTTGGAAAATTCCTAGCTATTATCTCTTCCAATATTTTTCCCCTCTGTTCTTTTTTCTTCTCCTTTGGGATCCTAATTATATATACGCTGAACTCCATCTGATATTGTCCCATGGCCCTTTGATTCTGTTTTCCTTTTCAGGCCTGGGCTTTAGTAGTTTCCATTCCTCCAGCTGATTCTTATGTGCAGCTAAGATGAGAATCCATGTAAGATTTTGTAAATCACCCCACCTGAGCCTTCTCAATGACTCTCCCCTTGTGGCTCACTTTGGTTGATGCACAGGCAGGATAGGGGCTGACCCAGAAAGTGGGCTCCCAGGAGCTCCACTGGCCTTTGCCTAAAAGAGCCCCTCCCGCAAGTGTCCCCAGATGCCCCAAACACCCCCAAACTAGTAAATTGCTTTGATTAGGCATTACAACATCCTGTCAAGATATGCATTGGCTTTGTTGTGCTTTGTTGGTATGGGATACTTCCTCACACACCACTAGGGGCACCCTGCATACATACTCACGACCAGCAGTTTGCCAGGAAGTCAGTCAAAGACCCAGAAAGCAGAGACCAAGCTAACTGAACCGGGGCAGGCTGCGGGGACCCGCAAATAAAAGCTGGGCTCAGAGACAGTAAACAGGAGGTGCTTGTGCCTTTGTGAAAGCTAGTGCAACGAGGAGCCAGCCTGAGGACTGCAGCCTTGAACCGGAGGAAGCAGGGATAAGTTGACAAAAAGTTTTAAAAGCTCCAAATAAAAACAGCGAAGTAACCAAAGGCAAAAGAGAGCGTCCCACGGTTACGGATGCAGTGCTTAAGCCCGTCCAGAGTGCAGAGGCCAGTCCCTCCTGTTATTAAGGGATGTAAGAGTCTGGGAAGAGGGGCAGAATCTCCATAACAGCACCAGAATTCGATCTTTTAACCACTTTAGAGTACTTAATTAAGCGGTATAGTTACTCAGTCCATCTGCTGGCAGTTTCTTAAAGGCAAGGCATTCTGCTAAGTCTCTGAGTCTTCTGAATACACACCCGGACTTCTGGATCTCTACCTGAGAGAAGCAACTGCGGGTGACAGAATTCATCTCCTTGGAGGGAGTGATGGAGGAACGTCCTGAGCATCGGGGCCTGGCTTTTCTCTCTCAGCTCGCCTCTGAGCATCGGGGCCTCTGGCTTTTCTCTGGTTGTCGCCAAAGCTGTACAACCCAACTGCCACCCTAATCAAGGTTTGGAGGACTCATAGATCATTGCTTCAGTGGCCCATCTGTTTCTTCCCAGGGCTGCCTGGCGCTTCTCGCTTAGCTCCCTACCTGCAATGACCTTCTCGTCTGCTACCGAGTAAAGGAGTCATCCCCCATACGGTTGTTTTATGGGCTGTTCCAGGAATGAATTCTTTCCTTTCAGCTGCGCCTTGTCAGAGACCAGGAATGAATAAAGAAGAACATCAAGGAATAGGAGCTAGACTGTGTTCGGGCTTGTCTGGCACTCACTCCTGCTCACCGGGCCAAGTTTCTCGAGGCTGTTGTGACGAGGCATTGTTGTGGGTAGGAGGCTTGAAGCCATCGTGCATGCCGCTGACACACAGCTGGCAAGGTCTGCTTGGAGCTGGAACAGAGGGAACCCTCCTGTAAATCTGTGTGTGAACACAGGCTAATCTCTCGTTCACACCCTGGCTGGCTGGCTTGCTTTCACACAAATGAATCTAAAAGGCTTTGGCCCTTTGGCGTTCCAGAAATGAGACTCTTCCTGGGGATCGCAGTTCCCTCTCCGATTCGGTGGAAGAGGCCGCCGGGGCTTCAACCTCAGCCCTCATTCTTTCCCTGTTTAATAATAATGGCAATAGCTAGTATCTCTTGAGCTCCTCCTACTGCCGTGTAATGAAGGAGCCTTACGGACTGCTGTCTAGCCAGCCACTGCCAACATCTGCTGGGGAGTTACCGCCTAGCAGTGGATGGGTTTCCCACCTCTAAAATGTCCCTGGACTGCTGGCCATCTACTTGCCCGGACTTCGTGGTTGCTGCTTTAATTTCCCTGGCTCTCCAACTCTATCTTTGGATATATACGTTAGTTGTGGGGGCCTCAGGGGTCCCTGCCTCTTAATGCTTTCTTTCTCGGCTCTGTCCCAGCACACTCGACCTGACATAGTCCGAGCACTACACACATTATGGTGGTAAGAACTTATCCACCACCCAAGCAACTTCCTGCTTACAATTACAAGAGATTTTAAATGTTACTCTATACTTAACTCTAAGTGCCTCAAGCTGTATACATTCAATATATATACATTCATTTTTGTGTGCCAACCAAACCTCAATAAAATGGCTTTTAAAATAAATTTAACTCAATGTATCTTACATTATTATTAAACTGAATTGAATGATAGTTATTAATATAGTAAAAGATATACATATTTTAATATATTAGATGTAATTATAATTAAAGGATTTTTAAGCAAAGCTAACAAATACTCAAAATTCATCACTTCCTCATGATTTTACTGCATCTATTTTCTACACTCCTAAAACGATTTACACGTGTTGTATCTATACACAGTAAAAATACCTATAACTGTGTTCTACTATGCATCTCTTCCCAACTCTGTGTTCGGTAACATCACGTTAATACCTGCTTAAAACAAACAGTGGGAATATTTACCACCACAGCAGTAGGCAAGTTCTATAAATCAAGGTGTGATCTATTGCTTTGTTGGTTGTCTAGACCAGGAATCACCAAACTAAGGGGCAAGTGAGCCTAATTTGGCCTGCAAGCAAATAATGTTTTTCCTTTCCAAAGGTTTATAAACAAGAAATACAGGATCTGCTACACCAACGTTATGTAGCCACAAAACTTAAAATAGGGATTTACAACCTGGCCCTTGAGAGAAAAAGCTTGCTCACTTCTGGTCTAGAATAAGGTTTCACTCACTACAGCCTGTTGGCCACATCTGGCCTGCCGCTTGTTTCTGTGAATGAAGTTTAGCTGGAGCACATCCAGGCCCATTCAGGTACACACTGTCCATGTCTGCACCTATGCCACAGTAACAGATCTGGGCACTTGCGGTGAGGAAGAGCTGGCCTTCAAGGCCTAAAATGTCTGTTGTCTGACACCACAATTAACGTTTGCTGAGTCCTGTCTAAAGAAAGTAATGAAAAAAAGTTAGTAATGCAGATTAAACTTCAAAATGTATTGTATCTGTAGCTCCTCCACTGAAAATGACCAAAATAAATTAGAAACATCCTTTCACTATTTAACAACCATTATCTGAATCCATAAATAACTCACTCAGGTCATTAACAAATGAGTGAAGTTTCAATATGTTTCAATTTTTTCTCTTTTGTCTTGTTAATGTAAACAAAAATAGCAGCCAACGCCACGTAGGAACTGTAGAAGTTTGTCAACTGCAATCATAGGTTAGCTACAGATATCAGTTTGGCAAAAATCAACAAAGTATTCTGTGAGAGTTGATTTGCTGAATGGAATTTACAATAACGAGTATTGCATATTTTGTTATTTGTAAGTTATGTGCCACACACATTCTTCATATCAATAAAAAGTATAATAGGCAGATGTACATAGATGTATTAATCTATATGTTTATATAAATTTGTATATATGTTCTTTTTGTTCAGAGAGCCAGTTTTTAAACATTTACCAACATGCCATCCAGCTACTGAATGGGACCCGTTAAGCTACTATTCAGAGAAACTATAGTACCACTCGGGCTGTAAATGGAGGATTAACGCCCTATACAAACACAGGGAAAGGCAATAATATTAATAACGAGCATTTAAAAAATTAGAATTGCTAGTGGAGAAAGCATAAAGTTTTATGAAAAGTTTTCAGGTGTTAGAAAAAGTGCTGGTCTCCGTATGAGTGATAATCTTGATACTTGCAGGATCTAAGATGCCTTCTGCCGTATAAAATGGAGTCACTGAGGAATCTGGCCTTGCAGGCACTCTCTGAGCCCTGTGTTCTGGGAAAGAAGGAGACCTCAGTCACAGCTGACAAGTTGAGGCCCAAGTGGGCTTGCTCAATCCATGAGTCGCCTTGTAACTTTAAGGGCCAACTCACAGAGAACTGGGAGACTGTGCCACTTCGGGGCAGAAGATACAGATGTCGGACGGTGACGTGAGCTCCCCAGAAAGTGACAAGCAAAGCAGCTGGGAGGCTTGGAATACACTGCAAGTCAAGGAAGGAAGGTGCAGGTCTGGTAACGAAGCCTCAAACACGGACCGGGGAGAAGTCATTTTTCAGATCAGACTCCCTATTTTGAGACACTTGCAATATACATGCAGTTGTAGGAAATAATATGGAAAAACTCTATATTTTTTACCCTGTTTTCCCCGGTGGTCACATCTTGCAAAACTCTAGTACATATCAACCAGGATATTCGCATCAATATAGTCAAGATGTAAAGCTTTTCATCACCACAAGAAACCGGCCTTATGGGTACTCTTTATTACTCGGATAAACTTTTCTGGAGATTCAGCAAAGTTGCTGCATGTGTCAACAGTTTGTTGTTTGCATTGCTGGGTATCATCCCACTTTTTTGGGGGGGGTGTTGTTTTGTTTGTTTAACTCTCCACTCAGTGAAGGACATCTGTTTTATTTATTTTACTTTTTTGGTTTTTTTTTCATTTATTTGATATTAGAAATGAAATAGCTATGGACATTCATGTTCACGTTTTGTGTGGGCATAAGTTTTCATTTCTCTGAAACGGAAAAACAAAGGTGTGATTGCTGGGTCATAGGAGAGAGCCATTGTTAGTTCTGCAGGAAACTGCCAGACCGTTTCCCAATAGTATGGCAGTTGGCTGTGCCATTTTAGATTCTCATCAGCAATGCATGAACGATCCAGTTTCTCGGCATCCTTTCCAGCATTTGGTGTGGTCATTTTTTTAAAAACTTCACCATCCTGCTAGGTGTGTAATGACAACTCATTGTAGTTTTAAGAGGCATTTTCCTATTGACTAATGGTAGTTAGCATCTTTTTATGTGCCTATTTGACATCTGTTTGTTCACTTTGATAAACTATCTCTTTGTGTCATTTGCCCTTATTCTAAATGAAATGGTTTATTTTTTGTGTGTTTTGTTTTGTTTTTACTGGTGAGGTTTGAGAGTTTTAATATAGTCAAGATATTAAAGGGGCAAGGTTTAAAAGTTATCTACTGGTACTATGCTCACTATTTGGGTGATGGGCTCCATAGAAGCCCAAGCCTCACCATCATAAAATATACCTCTGTAACTAACCTGCACATGTAAACCCTAAAGTTAAAACTTTAAAAATACAATAAATATTTTTCTTTAAGTCTGCAAAAAAAAAGATACTAGTAATTTTTCAGATGCATGGTTGCAAATATTTTCAGCAAGTCTTTAAAGCCTCTTCATGGGTTTTTTTTCATGGTAAATGTTTTTTAATTCAGTTAAGATTAAATTTATCACATTTTTCTTTTTTCCTTACTAGTTGAAAATGCCATTTTAGTTTTCTCTGAAAATGTCATCCTATTTTTCCCTTATAAAAGTTTAGGTTTTGTTTTACATTTAAGTTTGTTATCCCATTTGAAATAATTTTTCTCTTAAGTGGTACGTGCTAATATTTGCTGGTAATTTTTATGTCTAACGTTATAAAAGATATGGATCTGCAGTTTTCTTCTTTGTACTGTCTTTGGCTATATCCATTATGAAATGATTTGAGATGTGTTCTCATCTCTTCCTTTTTCTGGAAGAGATAGTATATTATATAGCTTAGAATTAATTATTTAAAAGTTTGGTAAAATTATATAATTCTACAGTGAAACCACCTGGACCTGGAAATTCCTTTTTTTGAGTCTTTAGTTACAAATTTAATTTATTTAATAATTAGAATAATATCCATGTTTGCTATTTCATCTTGCTTAATTTTTTTTTTTGTGGTTCTAAATTTTTTAAATTATTAAAATGCTATTCAAGCTTTCTGTTCCATCTTGCTTGACTTTTTTAGTAGATTGTGATTTTCAAGGAATTGGTCTATTTCTTCTAAGTTGTCAGATTTATGAGTGTAATATTGCTCACAGTATTCCCTGATTATCTCCTTTCTGGCTGCAGATTTATAGCAATACCTCCTATATTCCTATTGAATTCCTGAATTGTGAATTGTGTCTTCTCTTTTGTTTTGTCAGTCTTATTAGAGTTTTATCAATTTTATTGACTTTTTTTGAAGAACCAACCTGATTTAGTCATAGATTTCTTTAGTATATCACTTTGTATTATTTTCTTAGCAGTTGCTTGAGGCATTACAGTATACTCGTATAATTTATCTTTGTCTCCTGGTATTGATGTTTTATCCCTTAAAGCAAAATGTAGAAAGTTTACTTCCTTTTATTTTTTCCTCCACATTTGAAAAAATGCAATTGTCTTAAATATTTCTTTTGTATATTTTGAGCACCATATAGGATAGCTTTATAATTTTTGCTTAATAATCAAATATGATTTAATAAACTCATGATAAAAATAATGTATTACATTTACTTATATTTTCACCCATGTCAGAGTTTTTCTTTCCTTTCTGTAGTAATGAGGCCTTCTTCTGATAGCATTTTCTTTTTGTTCTGAGAACTTCCTTTAGTAATTTCTTATAGGTAAGATGACTAACAAATTATTCTCTTTGTTTTCCTGTGTCTGAGAATGGGCGTATTTCTCCTTCATTCCTGAAAGTTGTTTTTGCTAGATAAAAAATTCTTCATTGATAATTATTTACACAGTACTCAAAAAAATCTTCCATTTCCTCCTAGCTTCCATTGTTTTGAATGAGAAATCCACTGTTATTCAATTGGCATTCCTGTATGAGTAATGTATGCTTTCTCTCTTGGTGCTTTCAAGATTTTTTCTTTGGTTTTAGAGTATAGAAGTTAATTATAATGTATTTTGATCTATATTTTTGGAGTTTATCTTTTTTGGAGTTTGTTCAGCTTCTTAACCCTACAGATATTTGTCTTTTGCCCGATATGAAGTTTTCTGCCATGATTTCTTTGAATACTTGCTCAGTCTTAGTCTCTTTCTCCTATTCGTCTTTAAATCCATTGTTATAAATCTTGGATTTTAAAAATTCTCCCATATGTGCCTGAGGCTCTGTTTTTTTGTTTGTTTGTTTGTTTAAGAAAATCAGTGTATCTTCTCTGTGTTGTCCAGATTGAGAAAAGTCTATTGATCTGCCTTCAAGTTCAATGATTTTATCCTCTTTCAACTTCACTCTATTAGTAAGCCTATCTAGTGAGTTTTGCCTTTTGGTGTTTCTCCTCTCTCTCTTTCTCTCTCCCCCCCCAACCCCCTTTTGAAGTGGGGACTTATTGTATGCTTGAGATTTATTATTTCTATTGGTTATACTTTTTGTTCCCAACATTTTCGGATTTCTCATTTGTTTTAAAGAATTAACAATGCTTACTGAAGCAGTTTGATGATGCTCACTTTAAAATTTTGTCGGATAATCCAAGTTTTGATTTATCTTGGTGTTTGTGTCTGGTGATGATTTTTCTGGCTTTGAGTATGACACGTGAATATCAGTTGTGTCCTGGACATTTTGAATATTAAATTGTGAAACTCTGGATCCTAATTTTTTGTTGTTATTCTTCAGGCATTTCTATAGTTGGGGTATTACATGAGGTCTAAGTGCTTGTGTAGTTTGAGTTTCCCAGTTGGTCCAGATGACAGAACAAGACAGAAGCAAGGAGGAGGAAGCCTATTGATAACCAGCCCCTTTCCACACCATCTCCTTAAGTCTCATTGCTGCCGGGGATGGCAGCTCCATGCACTGATGGATCCAGCCAACATGATCATGGTAGAACCATTAGAATACTGCCTGCATCAACACTGTGGGGAATGGAGGATCCCTACTCAGCCTCCCCAACTCTCAGCCTCCCCAGCACTTTACGTGCAGGGGAATCAGATCACTGCCACCTGCTTCTTCCAGGTATAGGATAAAAAACTAGCTCCCTCTTCAGCCCCACTGACAATGTCCAGAAGAAAACCTGGAGCATGCTTTCAAGGATATGGGAAAGAGAATAAGAAAGATCGACTTTCTGATCCCCACCAGAGCTGGGGAGTATGGTTTTTCTGTTGACATTTGCCACCAAAAATGTTTTCTGTTGCTATGCCATCCTTTTCCAGCCCTTTGGTTAAAGAAAATAGGCATTTATTACAGCTTATATTTCTCATTTTTTTTCTGGGCTGCTGGTGGTTCTGAATCTGAGGCTTCTCATCTGGCTTGTGTGGGAGGCAATAATAAAGCCTGGGGAAATCACTGCTATGTTTTTCTTCAAGTTCTGACATTTATAAGAGGTCTACATTAGTCCCAAATTTCAAAGAATTTCTATGTTGGCTTATTGTGTTCAGTCTAGGGTTTTTTCGTTGTAAGGAAGATACCTTGGAAAAATGGGGCAACTCCATTTTGGCAGAAACAGAAATCCACGAGAAGTGACTTAAAGTGCAGCATTTTTACTCTCAGGTGACTATGCCCCCCCCCCATGGTTTCATGGATGAATGCCTATGGAGCTGCTTTTTCACTAAAAATCCTGTCAAAGGTCAGGACACAAACAGTGCTGTCTTGGGGACCACCCCATCAACAGAGCACAATAGAAAGGTGATGACAAGCATTGTCTTCCTCTTCATGTTAGCTGACAACCTCCATGGGGATATATTCATTATTGGTGACCCTGGTCACAATGGTCCATGTCCAGGGAAGCCCTGGATAACCAGCATGGCAGTGTTGGCTCTCAGACTGTATAGACTAATAGAGAATAAAACTTATCATAGGCAATGAGCCCAGTAATATCAGACTTTTAAAGGGCCTGTAACACCCCTGAAACATCAAGATATACCTAAAAGAGAAGTTCTTGCACGCTGAAGGGCTTATGTCAATCATGACTACTTATTCTCAAAGGTGGCTGAAGACTGGAGAAGCTCATTTTATTATAATATTTCTAAAGTTATTGTCTTTCAATTTTCTATATACTACACTAATGTAATACATAGATCCTCAGTCTCTTTATAACTCAGCAGATGTGGCACAGATCCAATCTCCCAGCTGTATTATAGTGATCAGTCGAATACAAGTTTCTGCCTAGTGTTTCCAAGTGCCATTTTTTAAATTACTAATGAAACATAATTCAGTGAAACATATAAGAGTGAGCACAGAAGGATCCTTATGCAGAGATTGTGAAAGATATTTTCATTTCTCTTGAAGCCTAGCCTACCGGTAAAATGCATTCCAGTGATGAGTTATATGAACTAATTAGAATATTGTGTTCTCCAATTTCCATTTCTAAACATATCACCTCACTACTTTCCTATCAACATTTTCTGATCTTGTTAGGCCCATATCCATGCAACCCTCAACATATACTTAGTATGGCAGGTTGTATTTTTCAAAAAAGAGATCACAGCAATATTTCCAGTGCCACATGTTTTTTCAGAATTTTGCCACTCCCCATGAAAGGGGAGAATATATTTCCTCTGCCCTCGAACTTAAGGTTTTGTGACCACCTGGATCAATAGGATGTGGCAGAAGTGACCACGTCCCTCTGAGTCTATGTCATCAAAGGCAGTATGGCTCTCACTCGGCCCTCTCGGGATGGCCCCTCTTGGCTCTTAGCCACCGTGTGGTGAGAAAAAGCAGACCATACGGAGAGACCAGGTGTATGCATTCTGATCAACAGCTCTAGCCGAAGGACGTCTTAACAACAGCCAGCATTAATCACCAGACGTGAGAATAAGTTAGCCCCCGACCTTCAGACTTTGAGTCTATCAGCTGAGTCCCTAGATACCATAGAACAAACAAAAGATGCTGTTTGTACACTCTGTTTGAATTCCTGATTCAGAAAACTTATGTGCATAATAAATAGGTGTTATACAACTAAATTGGGGGGGTAAGCTTTTGAGGTACCCATAAGTGACTATGTCATTTCTCATATGCTCTGAAAACTAGAGTGCCATTTTCCAAAATATATTTCAAAGAAAATTAGTAGATTTTACCTGAAATAGTTATCAATGGTGAAATAACTTTAAGAAAACAGCAAGTAACATGAATCTCCATGAAGAAGACATAAGTTGAAATATGTCTCAAAGTCTCCCAAACATCTTAGCCCATAGAAACTTTTCACATGCGTTTGATCTTAATACTCCCATGAAACACACCTTGGGAAAATCTTCTGTGAGCAGCGGTAGTTATTCCTCCCTCTCTGGCCTTTCAAAAAGAGGAAGCTCGGGTCAAGAACAAAATGGAGTTCTCAGAGACAACCGGAGGTGGATCTTTGTGTGGAATAATTTGATAGGTTATAAATTGACCTGGCACGGAGATACATATATTCTTGTATTTGACTGCTGTCTCTTTTTTTCCATCATCCACGTTTCCAGCTTCTTCCTTCTTGGGATTTATCTCTACCTGATCTTAAGTGTGAACTACAGATAAGAGGGTGATGAAGGTAGAGGCTTAAATAAAATATGAGAAGTTTGCATGAGGAAACATCACTTTCAAATTTCATACCTATGTAGCCCAGTTAACCTTTGAGAGAACAGGCAAGAAATCTATGTCATGATTAAGAGAGCGCATTTTACAGGAGTATCCTTTGAGCCATTTGCTCCTCCACAGAAGTGTCTTTGTTAAGGTTTAAGGGAATGTCAGTGAACAGGAAGACAGAGTGTAGGTGGAAGGAGGGAGCTCACTTGATTGCTTTATTACCATGTTGGGCATTGGGCATGGTAGTGAAAACATCAGAGATTCTCATCTAGGACAATTATTTTTTCACAGTGACAACCTATACAAGTTTGTTCCATTTTTCCAATTCCTCTTGCCGAAAATGTTTTCTGTAATATTTTCTACTCACCAGCATCCATTATAAAACATTCATAAAATCCTAATTTTCTAGTAGGATCTGAGCAAAGAGGGATGAATAAAACTCAGTTCTACTCTCGTTGAAGCAAGGATACCACAGGAGGCTGGCGGATGTTTTACAACCATGACCCCAGTCATCACTTCTCTGCACCCAGACTTGCAGCAACTTTCATCGCCCACCATCCTTTGTATCTGGTTGGTCTTGTGTCTTCCTTTGAGCAGGGCAACATGGCAGAATTGGCATCATGGCATTTCTTAACTGAAACCTCAAGAGGCCTGGTATGCTTCTCTTCTTGTTCCTGATCTCCACCAGCAGTTGTGTAAATAAGCCTGGGCTGGCCAGCTGAACTTTGAGGAGACATGTAGCCCGGTTCCTCCATTCGCCGACCAACAGTCATGTCAGTGGGGCCCTCCTGGATAGACCAGACTCTAGCATACACACAAAGCAACTGAAGACACATGAGTGAGCCTGGCTGAGGTTAGCCAAGCGTACCTAGATCAGCAGAAGCACACAGCTGACTTTTAGATTTATGATCGATGTTGAAAATGAGTGTTGTTTTAAGCCCTAAACTTTGAGGTAATTCTTAAGCAGCAAAAGCTAGGCCCAGGGAGATAAAAGCATAAACAAATCATATACATGTAGGACTCTTGGGGAACACAGAGGAGATTCTGAAAGTCTTATAAGGGTTATACGTGGCTTCCGAACTTCCAAGCCATGTATATCCCCATAGATAACTCTTAAAGAGGAATGAATAACTACCAAGTGACAAGAAAATTACAAGTAGGGCAAGCACAGGAGCAAAAGAACACAGGCAGGCAAGAAATGTCAAATGTGTAAGGAGATGCAAACAACATGGAACTTAAAATACGACCAGTTGTCAGGAGGTGAGGTTAGAAAGGGAGCAAAAGCTGAGCTTCCTAAGAAGCTTGAACTCCTAATCCAGTTGCCCTTCAAGACTCAAGTCAGTTCTTCCATGTGTTGAACTTATCCTGACTGCTCTCTCTCCATAACGGGTGTTTGGTATTCTGGCTTTTCTGACTCTCTGTAATATTCCTCGTCTTTGTTTCTCATCGCACGTTCACTCAGGCCTTGGGAAATACACAGTGCCCATACTTGTAAGCATTTCAGCCATAAGACAGCTTTCTTGTCCAAAGATGGCAGATTTGTTTTCATCTTTTCAGCATTTCTCTTTCATCCCTGTAACAACAGCAGTTAATGAAAAGGTTGATAATTCTCTTCAACAAACATTTGTTGAACATCAAATTATATGTGCTCGCTGCTTTCCAGCCATACCGTGGAATAAATTAGAAAGGGAGACCAGCTCTTAGGGCCCTTTCAGGTCTAGAGCTACAGAATAAGCTCATCTGAATAAGGCTGAGTGTTGAGGACTGCTGCAGCAGCCATACACCCCCAAGAGAGATTCTAGCAACAGTTGGGCACCAACAGTCCTAGTCTTGAATCCAGGTTCTGTCATTTGCTAACATTCTGATACCCTAACAACCCATTAGACCTTACTTTCTTGCTTCTCATAGCCTTGTGTTTTTTATGTTGATGAAGCCACAACATTATTATCCTCTAGATTATTTCCTGATGAATAAATTAGATAATATATGTTCAGAACTTAGCACTATGTTTAGTCAGAGCTAGTTCATTTCGGTATAGCTGAGAGCTCAGTGCTAGGATGAAGATTCAGTATTAATGAAATAGCCAATCCGAGGTGAAAATGTCCAGAAACAAACCAGGTCAGAAGTCTGACACCTGCTGAGGTTGTTGAGGGGTGAGCATGGTTGCAGGATGCCAAACAGAGCAAAAAGGAGTTGAGTTAAAACAGGAGGTCAGAGCAAAGGATAGTATAGGGAGCCCACTTGGAGGGGACTAGAACCGGGATTGATGGGTACTGATAAAAATTATAATGTTGCCCAACAGTAAGAACAGAAGGGATGGGAGGGACATTGGTTCCGTATGTCATAGGACAACTAGAGTACGTGCTAGAGCTGTGAAATGATTAGAAAGATTTTTTTTTTAATTATTGGGAGACTGAAATGAGATATGTGGATTTAGTAACTGGTATACAAAGAGGATTAAACAAATGTGAGTTATTATCACTTCATGATGGCAAACATTCATAATTTTAACGATACATTAATTATGTCATTTTCTCCCGGGAAAAATACCAATAAGGTAGACGGAACAGGTTTTCGTATATCAGCCCTGTTGTGGACAAGGTACAGAGTAAGCCCTTTACCTGAAGGACAGAGGTATATGCCCATCAAGTTTCTGGGCACATCAGCTCTTCGTGGCGCTGAGCCAGGCACAATCAGGACTACAAAAGACACATGCAATGCAGGCTGGCCTCGGGCTATTTAGTGTCCAACAGGAAAGCAGAACGGACACCGGGAGAAAAGGAGAAATCCAAGTTTGGCAAGTGTCGCGGTTCTGACGGTGCTGCAGCAATAGTTCAGCAACATCCACGTGGCTTGGGGCTCTGGACAAGGTCCAGCCACTCCGCAGGACTTGGGCCAGGTTCTTAGCATTCGGTAATTTATGAAATGCACACACCGACTGGGTAACCACAGGACTGCGTTCTTCAGATGAGCAGACCAAGGATTGAATGACTAGAGCGATTTGGCCCCTGATGTTGTCAGGTCTGGAAGTGGCTTTTCAATTTATAAGCTGAGAAATTAGCCTATTGCTCTTTGTGGATACGGACAAAAGACACGAGACGCCTGGGTCAGAGACAAAAAGTATTTGTTATTCACAGCATTGTAATCAGCACCGTTTACACTGCTCCCCTTGCCCCCAGCCCCTCAATGGCTCAGATGGATGCTGGCCATGCAGTGGGTTTGTATCCCCGCTGAGAAACACTGGGTATCCACCACTTGACAGCAAGCAGGAAGCACACTGATCTTGGTCTCCAGCAGGGACATCACCTTATCCCTCAGGGTTGCCCACTGAAAGCATGCTCCTGAGAAACAGAGTTGGTAGACGACTGGGGAGGCCCCAGGGCTTTGCCTTCGGGGCCTCCCCAGCTAGAAGATGTAGAGACACTCAGGGCCTGGCTGTTGCCTTTCCCAACAACCTAAAACGAGACGTTCCACTATAATATGGGGCCTGCTAAACACATAACTAAGCTTAACAGCGCTGCCTTCTGATCCCATTGGAGTGTTCTTGGCATCCACGTGTGCATAAAATTCACATCACCATGGTTAGTTTAAGGGGATCTATATCCTTTACCTGGTATTTAAGCAGCCTATATAGATTGTTTCTAATATTATTAAAAATTCCATATTTTATAAAATACAGAGGAAATAATCTAAGTGTTTTGCCCAAGGAGAGACAGAAGCTTTGCCTCTAGGGAAACATTTCAATGCATTTCCCTCTCTCGCTGGCCTTCATCCTTCTCCTTCCCTTATTGTATTATCAGCCCCTCTCACAGGAGAATGCGACTCTTCACAGCGGTCAGTGTTGACAACTCAAACCTTCTGACATGGGTCCAGTTCCCTGCTTTGTCCAACGTGGAGCCTAATGATACCAAGCCCAGGAACAATCGATACCTCTCGGCTTTCCTTTTTTTATTTCTTGTAGATTCTCGATGAGGCACATGACAGACCAGCAATTTAAAAAAAAAAAAAAAAAGTCTGTTCAAAGAAAGAAAATAAATCATTCTAGGTGAAACTCAGCTGAAATTGAGCCATTTTTATAGCATTTAGAGGATTCCTCACTCTCGTTAAACAGAGTACACGTGATCAAACGTGATGGATTTCTTGGAGGGAGAAGTCATTATTGGGCTCTAAAAACATTTTAAAAAATAGTTTTATGTGCCATAAGGTACAAAAGGATATCTTTCTTAGTCCTCACTCCCCTCACATAGAATCTTCTGGTACCTTCAGTGCTGCTTCCCAAGGAACGTAACCAAATCAGTGCAGATTCCTCCACTTCCCCGTTCCACATGAGTCACAAATGCGTGTCCAGGTGGTCATAACAGTCATCATGCTCATGATTGCACGTGGGGACCTGGATAGATCCTTCCCAGAGTAGGGCCTGTCTGAGCGGGGGCGGGCTCCTGCACCTCGCTGCAAGTCACGGGAGGCCGACGGCTCTAGGAAAGCCTCTCGCTGCTATGGGAGGCCTCAATGCTGATTACAGGACCACTTTAGAAAAATTCTTTCACGGCGTTTGGAATGAGGCGCACTATCTGGAACTCTCTAAAACCTCTCCTAACTCAGATTTTATTAATAAGTTGGTATGCTAGACCTCCCTCGTTTGAGGAAGAACGCTTTTCTGCCTTCTGCTTGCATCTTTAAAGCAGATAAATTATTATTGACTTTCTTAACATCTTATTCAACCTTCATTGGCAAGATTTAGGTATTGCATTGTTTTGTCTCTCTCACCGGATTGCATGTCCTCGCAAAGGGAATGGAGAGGGAATTATGATGTCAGTTAAGGACAACATGCAAGGTGCTGTACACTCTTCATTTCTGATCCTCACGACACGAGAAGCTGTGTGTTGCCATCTTTGCTTTCCGATGGACGAGTCTCCAGCGACCCAGTTGTAGTACCTGCCTGAGGTGACACAGTAGGCAAAAGGCTGGGACACAACCCCAGCTGCCTGTCCCAGGCCTGATGTCCTGACCCATGCTTCTGCCTCACTCTCTCTGCCACGTCTCCTGCCACAAGTACCTGTAGTTTATTTTACACTTTATCTTGCCATCTGTGTTGTGTTTTAACCACTCGACTCCATGCCCGAGGCATTATCACGACAGGAATTTTGCCCCCGGAGAAGCTGAATTTGGGATTCAGAGTCAGGTCTCTGTCAGAGGCAAGGGGCAACGGGGCATCTCTGGCCTTGGATGTCTAAGCGGTGGGTGAGGCCATGGAGGGGACCCCAAGGCCTCCATCTGGCCAGCTCAGCCCCACTCAGGGGCCTTTGTGCTAAAATGAAGAACCGTGAATAAAAACTGAAAAAATCTTTCTCAAGAAGAAATGTGTGGGACACAGAATGCAGGCGGTGCTGTTTCAGGGCCTAGGGAACCAGTGAGACACAGCAAGACAGAGAAGAGCAGCTTCCCAGACCTGTGGGAGGACAGCAGGGCCAGGGCCGGGGTCTGGGCGCAAAGAAGTAGGCAGGGATGGCAGGGCCGATGACAGCGGGGTCAGGGTATGCTCCCCGGGCAGGGAGTCAGCTCGCTTCAAGGAGGGCCAGCAGACCGCAGGGAGGGGACCAGACAGGATACACCGGACCTGTGGAGAGCCATGCCTAGGTACATGTGTCACCCTAGGCATCTCAGACAAACCGAAGGGACCAAAGATGGAGCAGGGACTTTGTTACTTATCTGGAGGGCACAAGCCAGGAATTTCTGCACATCAGTATGATTTCAACAATATCTGCTCCCTCAAACCAGAGGAACTGAGCCTATGCAGCTGAAGACACATGACATGACTTTAGGCGGGAGCACATTTTAATTATTATCATTACTTTTAACTTAGGAAAAGGCTAAAGTAGTTTGCATGATAGCAATTCCCCAACGAGGAACCACACGAATCACAGGTTCAGAGAAAAACCGCCCAGAAGTTGGAATGTGGGGAGCCATGCTCTAGCAGAGCCCCTGTACCGATTCCTGGTCTTCTCTGCAGGTCCAGCAGGAGGAGAGGAACCATGAGCTAACAGACCCCGAACAAGGCACTAAGTGCCAGGAGTGCCCAGTGTGACCCTGGACGTAATGGACGTAACAGTCATTTGTACCAGGACTTGTCTGAGTAACAGGGAGGCAAGGGCTGCCACTCATTCAAAGTAAAAAAGAACTTCAGGGAAGAAGTGACTTCCGAGCTTGTTTTCCAGTATGTGTCAGAGCTGGTCGGGCAGAGCAGAGTGGAAGGTTAGATGTCATTTATCTTACAGCTCTCCAGAGAAGCAAAGCTGGCAAATACCAACACGAGTAGTTTAAGTTGTAACTCCAAAGTCAAGTACGTATTTAAGAAAATTGCAGTGAACAGTAACTGACTCACTCATTCCTTGTACATTCGCTTGCCGTCCACTGAACCCTCCGTGCAGCGCTGTGTGGAGGCTTCGGGAAGGACAGCCGAGAGCCCAGTCACCAGTGTGCTCCCTCTCAGATGTGGGAGAAACTCTGCTGAGTCAGTAAATGCAAGAGGTAATCGCAGCCACGCCAGGTGTGGCCGTAGTTGTCAGGAAGGAACCAGTACAAGTCTAATCATTTTCTCCGTGTCCAGCATAGAACCAAGTTTACGGGAAACACTAAAGAAATGTAAGACATGGCGCCTGCCCTGGAAGGGACTACTGTCTACTTGAGCAGATGCAGAGGAAATACACATAAGTAAGTGCAAAGTGGCTTGGCAATTCCTCCTCCACAAAAGCAGCACGGAAATGGGGGTTATCTGGGGGATTGTTCCAGCAATGATTTTAAAGGAAGTTCATCTTCCAAATTTCAGGCATGTTATTTAAAAAGAATGAAAAGTCTTCCATTCAGTAAATATTGTTCTAGTCATACTGCCAGGATATCTGTCCACTGCTAATATGACTTTGTAATCCTAGCTCTATGTCGAATAGATAAACAGGAAAATAATAAGTTGGAAGGGTTAGAAATTCCTGGTCAGAGGCAAAAAAAAAAAAGGTGAAGCAGAGTGGAAAAACGAATTGTTCTCATGAAAAAGCACATTCTAAACAGAGAAAGTTCCCCAACTGGTTGCCAAGATAAGTGACCTGTAATCTGGACCACACAAACCAGATGTGCGCAATTCCACCACATTCCTCTCCATTCTTTCTTTTCTTTGCCTCCAATACTGCACACCCTAAAAGTTTTCAATTTAAATCAAAGAACTTTTCCATCAGAAAATGTGTCAGATTTTATATTGAAGGTTACTAGAAAAAAAAAAAGGAAAGACTCACTCTATAGATAAATTTTCTGGAACAAATGTATTCCATACAGCAAAGGTATCTTGCCAAGTAAAAATAATTGGCCCATTTATCTGTGATAAGCCTTATTTCATGGATCAGTACAAAGTAATCTAGAACAGCTAAATTTTTACAGAAACACCATAAATAATAGGAAAGTCTGGCTTTCCTTTGCTTAGCTTCTTGAGGGCAGGGAGGACATCTTTTTCAGTTTTGTCCCCAGAATCTAAGTCAGCGCTTGGAACATATTTATTGATGAATGAATGAATGAATTGGAAGCACCTTCTGCTTGGATGTAAGCATTGAAAGTAAAGTCGCCGGGCTTGGTGACTCAGCCTATAATCCCGCACCTTGGGAGGCTGAGGTGAGTGGATTGCCTGAGCCCACGGGTTCGAGACCCGCCTGGGCAACTTGGTGAGACCGCATCTCTACAATAAATCAAAAAATTAGCCGGGTGTGGTAGCGCGCGCCTGTAGTTCCAGCTACTCGGAAGGCTGAGGCGGAAGGATCGCCAGAGTCCAGCAGGTCGAGGCTGCAGTGGCCGGGAGCGGCCACTGCATTCCGGTCTGGGCGACAGAGTGAGACTCCAACTCAAAAAAAAAAAAAGAAGTTAAGGTCAAAGAGGTAACATGGGGATCAGATCATGCAAGACCTACTAGGTCATTATAGGACCACAGCTTTTG
>CAUYQG010045909.1:0-21764 GCA_963574415.1 Tarsius wallacei
CAGGCTGGGTGTGGATGCTCGTGCCTGTAATCCCAGCACTATGGGAGGCCGAGGTGGGAAGATCATCTGAGCCCAGGAGTTCTAGACCAGCCTAGGCAATATAGCGAGATCTCATCGCTACAAAAAATCAAAAGTTAGTCCGGTGTGGTGGCATGTGCCTGTAATCCCAGCTACTAGGGAGGCTAAGGTGGAAGGATCATGTGAGCCCAGGAAGTCAAGGCTGCGGTGAGCCGTGATCATGCTACTGCCCTCCAGCCTGGGCAACAGAGCAAGGCCTGGACTCAAAAAAAGGGAAGAATCTGAAATGTATCAGTCAAAACAGGAAAAGGCACAAAGACTATTCTCTGTGAAGCAAGATGCAGGCACAGTCTTAGTGCAGAGCAGTGCATGGCCCATGTGCTAAAGATACCACAGAGGAGGTGACTCCTAGGAGTGCCACTATCCCCTTGGCCTTGAAGAGGGTCCATCATGACCCTCAACTTGAGAGTGGGCACATCTTCAGTAGCAACCCTGGGGGCAGTTCACTTGCTGGTAAAGAGAACTGTCTTCTGAGAAGCAGCTGAGAATACCTGATTTCCCCACGTGATTAAGAGAAGGACAAGGCATCACAACAGGTGGTCATATTGCTTGCTTAAGCCAGTGGCTTTTTTGAGATTGATTTAACTTAATTTTGCTGTTTGTCTTTAACAATAGGTGAGAATAGTTTATGTAAAACTGAGTGTATTCACAGATAAATATGCCCTAACCAAAAACATTTCACTTTCCTTAGATTTGGAATGGGCTTGACCAGAGCAGCCGAGGGCAGAGCTGAAATCCTTATTTCGGGATTTAGTCCTGGCTTTGCCACTTACTCGCTGTGTGACTTGGGGAAAGTTACTTGATCTTTCTGGGCTGCAATTTGCTTATAAAATAAGATAAATGTGCAAACAAAATTAGTGATTGTTCAAATGTCTCTGTATACATTTTGAATGGGATATCTCTTGGTAGAATCCAGTGTGGCTTTAAATTATACATGTACCATTTTAAAAATGTCTGGCCAGAGAATGTATTTCAGGCTCACAAATTCAAATGCCTTTAACAACAATAATAATAGGTAACAGTTTCGTAGTGTCTGCCCAAGCTAGGGACACACACGCATACACACACATACACACACACACACACACACACACACATTTTGCTCTTTCAGCAACAGCCTCATAGGGTAGATACTATTATTTGTCCCACTTTATAAATGAGGAAAGTGAGTCATAGCTAGGTTATTCATGAACCCAACATCACACAGCTCAGGCATGATTTGAACCCAGACTGAATGGCCACTGTCTGAGCTCTTAGCCACAATTTTATGTGCCGAGTGGTAGGTATTTAACAATAGAGAGTGAAGAGACCTGGAATATCTTCCCTAAAGGCACTCAAGCTCATACTAAAACCTAGACCAAAGCACTTAGCAAAAGAAAATGTGTCTGTAGACAGACTTAGACTAAGGGGCCACCGGTGTAACCTCTGATATAACTATTAACTCCCAACAAAAATCTATAGGAAAAAGCTAAGTGTGAATTGTTCATTCATGGATGTTTCTTCCAGTGCATACAGGTGTTATATTTGTGTGAGAGAATAGTCCCATCACTGGTAGCTGGAGAGATCAGGGATTTTGCTCTTAGTACCGATAACGGCTTCTATTTGGTAGATAAGAACACTGGCTGGTGTTCAGCGTACCATAGAAGTCTCGTTCCCATCAAGTCTCTCATCAGAGAGAGTTTGATGTGTCAGATCCCTCAGACAGCTGCTCGGAGATGACAGAGAAACAGACGAGACCTGTGCACTCTTCGTCTAGCTCTGACTTGTTGGTCCCGTCTGCCACTGCAGCAGCTCCTGTTCTTACGCGTCTTGTGCTCTTACTTATCCATAGGTAAGTAGTGTTTGATGGAATTTGAAAGGGCATGTCACTGTCAAGATCCTCGGGAGCAGCGTCTTCAGTATGTGAAAAGTAAATCTGTACATGATATTCCTATTTTTTATCAACTTTCTCATGGTTTAATTTCTTTTTTTCCAGATCAGGTTTCACCGTTGCTGAAATTGAACCCATGGGAGTCTTCCAATTTTCCCCTCGTTCAAGAAATATCTCAGTGTCAGAGGATACCCGGATGGTCAGATTACATGTACAGAGGCTGTTTGGATTCCACAGCGATCTCATTCAAGTCTCCTACCAGACAACTGCTGGAAGTGCCAAGCCGCTGGAAGACTTCGAGCCTGTCCAGAATGGGGAACTGTTGTTTCAAAAATTCCAAGCTGAGGTTGATTTTGAAATAAACATTATTAATGATCAGCTTCCTGAGGTCGATGAAATTTTTTACATTAACATTACTTCAGTAGAAATCAGGGGATTACGGAAGTTTGAGGCTCATTGGAGACCACGCCTGAATCTAGATTTCAGTGTTGCAGTGGTTACCATCTTGGATAATGATGACTTTCCAGGAGTGGATGCTTCTTTCCCCGTGACAGCTGTGGCCGTAGCAGTCGACACAACTCTCACTCCTGTAGAAACTGATTCCACCACACACCCCGGCACAAGCAAGACAACAAGCATTCCAGAGCCAACCCAGATGGTCGCCATTGTTACTGAGGTGACAGGTGTGGCTGCCATTCCAGGGAAACTTGTCACTCTTCAGGGCACACCTGCCGTGTCTGAAAAGCCTGATGTGGCCACTGCAGCTGCCAATGTTTCTATGCATGGAACATTCAGTCTCGGGCCGCCCATTGTTTATGTTGAAGAGGAGATGAAAAATGGCACACTCAATGCCGCCGAAGTTCTTATCCGAAGAACGGGTGGGTTTACTGGCAATGTCAGTGTAACAGTTAAAACGTTTGGCGAAAGATGCGCTCAGAAGGAACCAAGTGCGTTGCCCTTCCGTGATCACTTTGGAATTTCCAACCTCACGTGGGCAGTCGAAGAAGAAGACTTTGAAGAACAGACTCTCATCCTTACATTTCTAGATGGAGAACGAGAACGGAGAGTGTCAGTTCATATTTTGGACGATGATGAGCCCGAGGGGCAGGAATTCTTCTACGTGTTTCTCACAGACCCCCAGGGGGGAGCACAGATTGTGAAGGGAAAGGATGACACTGGGTTTGCAGCTTTCGCCATGGTCATTATTACAGGTATCTCTTTGAAGTGCTGGAGATAAAAATGTACTTTTGGCTGGGCGTGGCGGCTCAAGCCTTATAATCCCAGCACTTTGGGAGGCCGAGGTGAGGGGATTGCCTGAGCCCACGGGTTGGAGAACAGCCCTGGCAACTTGGCGAGACCTCGTCTCTACAATAAATCAAAAAATAACCGGGTGTGGTAGTGGGCACCTGTAGTTCCGGCTACCTGGAAGGCTGAAGTGGAAGGATCGCCCAAACCCAGCAGGTTGATGTTGGGGTGGCTGTGAGCGTGCCACTGCACTTCAGCCTGGGTGATAGAGTGAGACCCTGACAAAAAAAAAATGTACTTTTGTGGTACAGAATTTGTTTTAAGATTAAGATTAATCTAGATTAAATTAAATTTAAGTCGTGCAGAGTAATTCATGAAAACATTGTTTCCTACGGCATGGACCCGTGACATGAACTCATGATGTTGTTTTGAGGGGCCAAGCTGCAATTTAAGGACTGTAAATGATACTTAGATCACAGCCAGTTAAGTCTACACATCTATATTTGTATAACATAGGGGACATTTTTAATATAATCATCCAAACATGTGATTGCCTATCCTGTTTTGAAACTTCATTCTAAATTTACCACCCATTTTCAATAATCCACCCTAAAGTCAAAGATCTCATTGGCAGGAAATTCTTTGTATCAGTTGTGAAATAGATTAAACTATCTCCACCAGGCAAGGTGGCTGACACCTGTAATCCCAGCACTTTGGGAGGTGGAGGTGAGAGGATTGCCCGAGCCCAGGAGTCTAAGACCAGCCTTGTTTCTACAATAAATCAAAAATTAGCTAGGCATGGTGGTGCGCACCTGTAGTTCCAGCTACTTGGAAGGCTGAGATGGAAGGATCACCTAAGCCTAGCAGGTTGAAGCTGTGGTAGCTGTGACCTTGCCACTGCATTCTAACCTGGGCAACATAGTGAAATTCTGACCAAAAAACATCACCAAAAAAAACGCCAAACTATTTCCTTTTGGGAAGACAAGGTGGCTCACACTTATAATCCCAGCACTTTGGGAAGGTAAGCCCAGGAGTTCAAGACCAGGCAAGGCAAAATAGTGAGACTTGTCTTTACAAAAAAATTAGCTGGACGTGGTGGTGCACACCTATAGTCCCAGCTACATGGGAGACTGAGAGAGAAGGATTGCTTGAGCCCAGGAGATCAAGGATGTGATGAGCCATGATTGTGCCACTGCGTTCCAGTCTGGGTGACAGAACAAGATCCTGTCTAAAAAACAAACAAACTATATCCTTTTGTTTTGCTTTTGACCCAATGCAGTTGTTATGGCCATTGTAATATTGAGTATATATTTTTAAATAGCCATTTATAAGGTACAAAAATGATGTTATGATTTATAAATACAATGTAGAATAATTAAATCAAGCTAGTTGACCTATTCATCACCTTAAATACTTAAATCTTTTTTTGTGGTGAAAACATTTGAAATTTACTCCCTTGGAATCTGGAAATGTGTAGTATTCTATTATGAACTATATTCACCACACTGTCCAATAGATCTCAAAATCTACTTTTAGAATTTGATGCTTCCTAGAGTTTTTATTTTGTTTTAGCCATTCAGTTACAATTCAGTCATCATTTTGCCATTGTTTAACTTCCTTTCATACCCACCATCATCTTGTTTTTTTAGTAGCCTACAAATTTACATCAGTTAGAATTAAGATCATTTATTCCTATTCCTACAGTTTATTAACAGTAAATACTAATTCTATTCTATAAGTTACTTACTGGTTTTGATTCACAGTAGTTTGAGTCCATCTACATACTTCTATTAAAATTAGTTAGACAGTCAACCTCCTTCTCCCCATTCTATGACATGGATACCTTATATGGTTATTTGAATATGACCAGGGTGGATGGTCAAAATATTTAACAATTAGTTTGGCACAGACCAGACAGATCAAAATGGTTTCTGAAGGCTCTTTGCTGTTCTAAGCAGCCCCCGTTAGTTACTGGATCATGGGGAGATCTTGTCCTGGCTAGGGAGGTGAAGAGGGCTAGGTACCCACTGGAATAGAAGTAACTTCCATATTGGATCAGTCAGTGTCACAGACCAGTGTCTGCCCGTACACCAGCTCTGAGTCCAACTCATGAAGAGAGCAATTCAGCTGAGCACTGTGGACTCTCGACTGTTACC
This sequence comes from Tarsius wallacei, assembly GCA_963574415.1. Classification (NCBI taxonomy): domain Eukaryota; kingdom Metazoa; phylum Chordata; class Mammalia; order Primates; family Tarsiidae; genus Tarsius; species Tarsius wallacei. The sequence continues at coordinate 5,350 of CAUYQG010045909.1, forward strand.
CTCCTACATAAGGTACATTTATCACACACTTACAGCAAATGACTGACTCCTCAATATACCTTCCTCCTAACGGCACACAGTTGTTTTTGTTTTTGTTTTTTGCACAGAACCTGACATTTATTGCGCTCAGGGGAGGGGATGTCACTCACTCCAGTAGTGGCCGCAGTGTGGGGCCCTGCATACATGGTACAGGCGCATGGAGTCCTCAGCCCAGGTACCACGTGACTGGAAAAACACTGCCTCCTTGTGGCCTCACTTTTGGCACGGGTGGTCCTGGGTCCGCGGCAACGTGGGATCCTAGGACACGTCAGCGATGATCTGGGTCATCTCGTCCACTTTGTGCAGTGATTTTGTTCATGTAGATGAAACTGTTGTCGGCTTCCTGCTGGTAATCACAATTCTGGCACACGTAGAGAAGAATGCGGTCCCTCTTGTCTTCCTTGGGATACAACATGTTGTTCCATTCCTGGCAGGATCGAATACCCGCAAAGCCTGACTCATAGGTCCCATCGGGCTCCATAGCTGACTCCATAGCTCCCTCCGAGCTTGCTCCACTGTGACAGCACCACCTGACAGCACCACCCGGCACAATCACATGGTCATAACACCCTGAGTTTCTTTACTCTGTCTACAAATGTTCCCCTCACCTTTTTTTTACCTGGTTCTTTTTTTATTTTTTATTTTTGGTATAGACAAGGCTCTCACTGTGTGGCCCAGGCTGGTTGATCTCCTGTACTCAAGCAGTCCTCCCACCTCAGCATCCTGAAGTGCTGGGATTATAGGTGTGAGCCATGGCCCCCAACCCGGCTTAAAAAAAAAAGTTTCTCGTTTAATTAAATCATTAATTTCATCAGTTACTCTTATCTTTAATCTATAACCTTTTCATGTGTAGATTTTAGAACAAACTTTCAAAATCAGGAAGAAATTGTTTTGATCATTGGTGCATTTGAAGTCTGGAATCATCTTAATAGAAATTTGACATCAAATGTATAATTTTAGATGTGACAAGGAAAGTGTTGTTTTCATTGGACTCATGCTAGTTGCTAGTGCCTTGGAAAAGAAAATGAAGGTTCTGCTTTGAGAAGCTTGTAATCTGGAGAGACCAAAGCCCTGCCCACGGTGGCGAGAAAAAAATTAATGCCAAAGAAAAAGCCAATGTTAAGGTCTGACACCAGACTCAGAATGATTAATTGGTGAGGGTGAGGATTGGCAGACTGACGGAGATGGATTGCTAAGACAGATGTAGCCCATCATGGGCATGTTTGTGATGAATGGACTTCACATTGACCCACACTCCAGACCTGGGAAAGAGACCAGTGCTGATTATTAACTCTTCTCCCTTAGGACTGTTGAGTGGTTTTCTGTTTTCTTAACCCGACCTAGTCCCTAACTGAAGAAGTGCTATCTCCTTGGAACATCAGGAATCAGGCTTCAGGGTGGTGGGCACACGTGGCTTTTGAGGATAACTGCTTTAAGGTCATTGCTTCTAGGATCACGTCTCAAAGCTGGGTCATAGAGAAACAGGGAACTGTATGCGGTATTTCTCTAAGTCAGAGAAGCTAGCTCATGTGCTGGCCAGGATTTCAATGGACATGGGCCCTAGGTTTATTCCAATTTAAACACTTTTTGTTGTTTTAGAAGCAGGATCTCATTCTGTTGCCCAGGCTGGGGTGCAATGGCACAATCATAGCTCATTATAACCTCAAACTCCTAGGCTGCAGTGATCCTCCCACCTCAGCCACCTGCGTAGCTGTGAACATAGATGCATGCTACCATGCCCAGCTTTTTTTTTTTTTAGTTCTTTTGTACAGACGGGGTCTTACTATGTTGCCCAGGGTGGTCTTGAACTTCTGACCTCAAGCAGTCCTCCTACTTCAGCCTCCCAAAATGCTAGGATTACAGGTATGAGTGCCATAGTGCCTGGTAATATATATATGATGCTACCTGTAACCCCAAGTGTTGCTAGAGGAGTTTCTGCAACTCAGAGATGCATAGGAGAGTTCCTTAACAGTTCTGATTTATTTTGGGACAAATTACATGCATAGCATAAAAGTTCTTTGGGTCAACTCTCTTATATGAAGGTAACTCAGGCGAACTGAGTTCATTTTTTCAATATTTGCCATATGCTTGGTGCTGGGAATACAGCAGTAAATAAAACAGCTGCTGTTCTAGTAGAACTTACATACTTCAAACAAACATATAAAATAGTAACTACTATCAAGTGTAGAGTAGGGTCTCATGAGAGACAGATGAGTATGAGTTTGCCAGGCTAGGGAGTGGGATTTGATGTGTTCTTTCTTCTGTTCTTCTATTCTCAAGCTGTTAGCCACCTTGATGGGACCATTTTTAGTAAAAATCTTTTAAAAATCATAACTCCTCTCATTCACTTGTGAATTTCTCACTTTTATACAATCCGAGCAGGCAAGATTAGTGATGCATCAGAGCTCTTCTAAGCTCCTAAATGAATAAGACCCTACATTCTTCTTTTCAGGGAGTGACCTTCACAATGGCATCATAGGATTCAGTGAGGCATCCCAGAGTGAACTTGAACTTGGGGGCAGAGCTGGTATGAGAAGACTACATCTTAATGTCACAAGGCAGCCAAACAGGTATGTGGATAGTTAGATACATAGATAGAGAAATAGATAATACATAGACAGACAGACAGATAGATAGAGAGAGAGAGAGAGGGAGAGAGAGAGCATTCGCACATATGTAGATAGCGAGAGAGAATGATAGAGGTGAGGAAGGGAGGGAGGGAGGGAGAGAAGGAGGGAGATGGAGAGAGAGATGGAGTAGATAGAGATAGATAACATGCATTCATAGATAGTTAGCATAGATAGATGATAGATAGAGAGCTGGATAGCATACATACATAGAGAAATAGAATATGGAAGATGTCTATACAGAATCTAATTGAATGTATAAAATGGTAGAGGCCAGATGAAATGTTGATCCAAGAACATAGTGAACATACAAAGAATTTGGTATGTCTGTTTAGGTACTCAATTTCTTAATCTGTGATTTGCCAACTTGGTTTATGATCATAACTGAGGGTGACCTTGACATTGTATACTTCATAAAGTGCCAGACTTATGTCAGATGATGCAGATCATCACAACTTCATATTTCCTGTTATCTGTTCACCCTGCATCCATCACCTTCCTGTTGTGAGGGAGACTTGGAGTACCAAGACTTTGCTAGCCACTTAAGACTGTATAGTCACATCTTTTGAAAGCTCATCACATATTGTGTCCTTGGTATACACACATGCACAGTGTATATGCCACATTTTCCATTTTGGACCTAAATGTTAGGTGAAAATGCAGGTCACCTTTTGCCCTTTATTATTTACAAAAACAACCCTTCTTCACAGAAGTGTTTTTCTTTTAGAAAAATTCTTGTTAAATGACAAATGAGGAACATTTACTTGAAATCAAGGGTTCTCTATAGTTTTTATTTTTACATTTTTGGTACATAATAGGCAGAAAATATTATTTGTTTCCAGCATTCCAGATACAAAGTGGTTAATAGATATTTATTCGTTATTGAATAGAGTGTAGTCAAAGAATACCATGTAAACCCCGAGCCTTAATTTTCTTATGCAGTGTTATTAGTGGTGAAGTAAGGAGGATTGTATTGAGGATGAGGAGGTACAGTTAAGCACAGTGATAACACACTATAGTAGATGCAGGGGTAGCACCCTCTATGAAGGCATTTGCATGGACTTTCTTTGCTCACAGGGCCTTTGAAGAAGTCAAGGTCTTCTGGAGAGTCACGTTTAACAAAACAGCTGTCGTGCTCCAGAGAGAGGGGGTAGACCTGGCAGACGAACTCCTGTCCGTGTCAGGGACCACGACCTGCACAGCGGGTCAAACAAAATGCATTATCATCATTGAACTCAAACCAGAGAAGGTAAGAAATGAAGAGGCACAATATTGTCACCTTCTAATTAGATTTCTCTAGAATTAATCATTTGAATTCCACTTTATTGAAATGTACATGCTGCGTGTGTGGAGATTCTTCGTGATTTGCTTACCCATAATGTCTCTATCTCTTTGCTGGACAATAGACTTAGACTTAGGGCTTACTACATTATACAGTTTTGTGAATAAACTTGTCAGTTTTCTTCTTTTTTGTTTCTTGCCAGTCCAAAGAAACAACCCTGTAGGTTTAACTTTTCTCTTTACTCCTATTCTTAGTATAGTTTTTACTTTTTCTAGAAATATAAATGCCTTACTGGCAATTCTTTTTATGAACCGCTTTCTACTTCCACACACAAAGAAAAAAAATGTTCAGCGTTGCTGAATAAATGAACATGAGCTTAATAAAAGACTCAAGTGTCTTGATGTTAACTCTCCTACACATAAAAATTAATAAAATATAAGGTACACACTATTATATTCACATTTATGTTGCATTATAACTACTTTTTTACATAACAATAATGTTTCTCCTTTTAGTATCATTATAGATTAAAATTCAACTAATTTTAATTACTCACTAAGTGATTTTCTTTCTGGTATTCAAATAGTCATGGCATAGCCCCTGGCAGTCTCATTAAGCTGGTCTTTTGTCTTTTTAGTATTACTTTAAAAATCTCTGAAAGCAAATTTGCTTTATAAGCAATAAGTCTTCTAGAGTGGTTCAGAGTTTTCCTAATCCAAGACATCCAGTCAGCTCTTGTCCAAGGACTTGATTTCTCTAACCAGAATACATTCTAGAGACCCATCTCTGTGCTAGAGGTGTGCGTGAGAGTTGGAAGTTGGCCAGTGGGCTGCTGTTGTGGCCACCTTGGTAGTGTTAGAGCTAGAAAGTACGTCTTTTTTTTTTTTTTGAGTTGAGTCTCACTCTGTCGCCTTTTCTTTAAAGTCTTTTATCCTCGCCATTTTTTTGTTTCTACTTTGACATATCATATTATTGTATTTTGCTTTTCTAAGTGGAGTTTTCATCAGCTACTAAAATCTTCTGTCACACTGACAATGAAGAACTAAAACTGCAATATTCAAAACATTTGATCTGATGGTATGTCCTCATGTAATGTCATCGGTAGGTTCTTGGAAACTGCGACTTTATGCAATGCAATGTACTGTGTAATGAAACCAATTTTAGCATGGATTAATTGATATAAACAAGAGTTAAGTTTCTACTGCATACAGTACGTTATTTCACTTAAAGTCACAGTTTCCAAGAACCTGTCAACACTGTTAAGCGAAGACTTACTGTATTCTACTTGAAAACATTTAAATCTTCCTCCATGCATTCATTCCAAATATTTGTGTGCCTCCCTCAACCCTCAACCCTGTATTTGCTAACTGTAACTACCTCTAGACTGCTAGACTGTTAGCTGCTCGAAAATTAGAGCATGGTCTTTACTCATCTTTGCATCTGTCCCACTGTCTTCTATAAACACGCGTTGCATACGTGAGTCACTAACAATTCTGTCGTACATCTTAGCTCCAATGGGATTCTTGGTGAATTAGAATCCTGGTAAGATCTCACTAGACTTTAAACACCTGTCTCCTGCATTAGATGCTAACTGTATACATCTAAGAAAAGTCTCTTGATATCAAGGTCAGTTCACACCTATGTTGTTATTGGAATAAATGTCTTTATCAATCTTGTGCTGATTTGCTTTTGGTAAAGTGAGACTTGTTTATATTGAAATGAAAACTGTTTACAGAGAATGGAAATAGCTTGTTAATGACAGCAGCTGGGTAAGGTAGCTAAAAACCCTGAAAGATAGAGAGGTTGTGCTTTCAAACACTTTGAAGAGAACACTGCCTGTGTCAGGAGTGAGTGGTCTTACAGCAACTGAACAAAAGGGAAGTAGGAAAGTTAGAGGGCAGGTGGGTTTAAGAAGAGTCATAATCAGTGATCGGTCACAGAAACAAAGAACAGAGTACTGTATGTACTCACTCATAAGTGGACCTTGAACAATTATCATAATACTTTAAGAAAGGGATTGTCAGTTGAGGGAAACTGCCAGGGGAGGGAGGGGCACACCTCGTCAACAAGGTTACCTGCATAATCAACATTTGTATACCTAACCCTGAATTGTACCCCACATCTTTAAAATAAAAAAAAAATAAAATAAACCAGAAAAAAAAAAGAAGAGATCACGTCTTCTGAGCGTCCTCTCCTTGTAGGAGAACATATAATTAGGAGGTAAGAGACTGTGGTAGCCAGTATGTAGGATGCCAACCGTATGTGTATGCTTTCCTAACTGGAGAAATGCTACTCAGCCCATAATCAAGTAGTTTCAGGAAGGTAAGAGAAAAAAATTTAGTATGGCTTCTTTTTCTCTTTTTGTTTTTTGAGTTTTTTTTGAATTGGAGTCTCACTATTTTGCCCAGGCGGGAATGGAGTGACACTCTCACAGCCACTGCAGCCTCAACTGCTAGGCTCAGGTGATTCTTCTGCCATAGCCTTCCAGGTACCTGGAACTACAGGCGTGTGCCACTATGCCCAGCTAATTTTTTTATTTTTATTGTAGAGGTGAGGTCTCACCATGTTGCCAAGGCTGGTCTCGAATCCATGGGCTCAGGCAGTCCTCTCACTCTGCCTCCCAAAGTGCTGGGACTATAAGTGTGAGCCACTGCACCCAGCTCTTTTAAATGTAATGTTTAAATTATTTTTCTTCTGTATTCTGAGAAGCAACTAATTTTCAAGGCATTTCGCCCTGATCATCTTTCCAGATATTAAAAGGCAAGGTTAATATACATTCTCATTTCAGAAGTGGAAAGCTAAAAAGAAAGGAGGTGGAAGATAATTATGTTTTTATAAAAATGAAAAAAAATTGTAAGAATTATGACCTTTGTTGTTGTTGCTGCTTAGCTTCCTCATCTTTATTTTTAAATTTTAATTTAGATTCAGGAGGTACAGGCACATGCCTGTTACCTGGACATATTGGGTATTGGTGGGGATTGGACTTCAGATGGCCCAGTCCCCAGATAGTGGACATTGTGCCCAGTAGGTAACTGAATCCTAACCCTCCTCCCCGCCTCCCACTTTGGTGTCCCCAGTGTTTGTTATTTCCATCTTTGTAACCATTTGGCTCCCACATATGAGCAAGAACATGCGGTGTTTGGTTTTCCGTTTCTGAGTGAGTTAGCTTAGGATGCCCATCTCCAGCTTCATTCATGTTGCTGCAAAGACATGACTCCATTCTTTCTAATGGCTGTGTAATATTCCATGGTATGTATATACCACATTTTCTTTATCTAGTCAATCATTGATGGACACTTGGATTGATTCTATGATTTTGCTATTGTGAATAGTGCTGCAGTGAACATATGAGTTCAAGTGTATATATATATATATATATATATATATATATATATATTTTTTTTTTTTTTTTTTCCGAGTTGGAGTCTCACTCTGTTGCCCAGGCTGGAGTGCAGTGGCAGGCATGCTCATGGCCACCACAGTGTCGACCTGCTGGGCCCAGGTGATCCTTCCACCTCAGTTTTTCAAGCAGCTGGAACACAGGTGCATGCTACCACGCCTGGCTAATTTTTTGATTTATTGTAGAGATGAAGTCTTGCCAAGTCACCCAGGCTGTTCTCAAACCCATGGGCTCAGGCAATCCCCTCACCTCGGCCTCCGAAAGTGCTGGTTGAGCCACTGTACCCAGCCACAAGTATATTTTTTATATAATGATTTCTTTTCCTTCAGGTAGATACCTATTTGTAGGTATCAAGTAGGTTGAATGGCACTTCTCGTTTTAGTTCTTTGAGATATCTCCATACTCTTTTCTGTAGAGATTTAACTAGTTTATAATCCCACCAACAGTGTATGAACATTCCCTTTTCTCTGTATCCATGCTAACACCTGTTGTTCTTTGACTTTTTAATAATAGTCATTCTGACTGGTTATGATGATATCTTATTGTTGTTTTAGTTTGCATTTCTCTGATGATTAGTGATACTGAACATTTTTTCATATGTTTGTTGGCCACTTGTGTGTCTTCTTTTGGGAGGTGTCTATTCATATCTTCTGCCTACTTTTTGATGAGGTGTGTGTGTGTGTGTGTGTGTGTGTGTGTGTGTGTGTGTGTGTTGAGTAGTTTGAACCCCTTGTAGATTCTGGATATTAGTCCTTTGTCTGAAGCATAATTTTCAAATAGTTTCTCCAATTCCGTAGGTTTTCTGTTTACTCTGCTGATTATTTCTTTTGCTGTGTTGAAGCTTTTTAGTTTAATTGTGACTCATGTGTCTATTTTTTTGTCATTTTTGCTTTTGGAGACTTTGTTATAAATTATTTGCCTAAACCAATGTTCAGAAAAGTTTTTTCTAGGTTTTCTTCTAGGATTTTTATAGTCTTACATTTAAGTCTTTAATCCATCTTGAGTTAACTTTTGTATATAGTGAGAGGTAGGAGTCCAGTTTCATTCTTCCGCATATGGCTAGCTAGTTTTCCCAGCACCATTTATTGAATAGGGTGTTTTTTCCCCATTGTTTATTTTTGTCAGCTTTGTTAAAGATTTTGTAGGTGTGTGGCTTTATTTCTGAATTCTCTATTCTTTTCTTTCCCATTCCCTCAACACATTTCTTCATAGTGAATTATCTGTTCCATTGTTCTGTCTATTCTTATATCGGTACCATGCTATTTTAGTTACTATAGCCTTGTAGTATAATTTGAAGTCAGGCAGTGTGACGCCTCCGCATTTGTTCTTTTTACTTAGGATTCCTTTGGTTATTCGGGCTCTTTTTTGGTTCCATATAAACGTTAGGATTGTTTTGTCTGGTTCTGTGAAAAATGAGTTAGTATTTTGATAGGGAATGCATTGAATCTGTAGATTGCTTTGGGCGGTGTAGTCACTTTGACAATATTGATTCTTCCAATCCATGAGCATAAGATGTTCTTCCATTTGTTTGTGTTGTCTACATTCTATTTCATCAGCATTTTTAGTTCTCTTTGTAGTGATCTTTTGCCTCTTTGATTAAGGGTATTCCTAGGTATTTATTTCTTTTGTGGCTATTGTAAATGGGATTGAGTTCTTGATTTAGTTTTCGGCTTGAGTGTTATTGGTGTATAGAAACACTACTGATATTTTTTCATTGATTTTGTATCCTGAGACTTTACTAAAGTCGTTTATCAGGTCTAGATGCTTCTTGGAAGAGCCTTCAGGGTTTTCTAGGTATGTAATCATGTCATCAGTGAACAGAGATCATTTGACTTTTTCATGTAATCATGTCATCAGTGAACAGAGATCATTTGACTTTTTTTTTTGAATGGCTTTGATTTCTTTAACTTACCAGGTTGCTCTTGCCTAGAACTTCTAGTATGATGTTGAATAGGAGTGGTGAGAGAGGATAACCCTGTCTGTTCCAATTATGAGAGGTAGTGTTTTCTACTTTTCCCCCATTAAATATGATGTTGGCTGTGGGTTTATCATATATGGCTCTTATTACTTTGACATACATTCCTCATTCCTAGTTTGTTGAGAGTTTTTATCATTAAGGGATGTTGGATTTTATCAAATGCCTTGTCTGAGTCTATTGAGATGATTATATGGTTTTTGTTTTTAATTCTGTTTATGTGGTGAATCGTGTTTATTGATTTGTATATGTTAAACCATCTTTTGCATCCCTGGAATAAAACCCACTCGGTGGTGATGGATTATTTTGTTGATGTGTTGTTGAATTTTGTTTGCTAGCATTTTGTTGAAAATATGAACTTCTAACATACATTTTAATATCTCACTTTATGAGTCAAACAGAATTTGTTACTCATCCAGTCCAAATTCTTTTTATGTTCGATACACTGTTATTTATGATATAAGCAAGATAGATTCTGTACTCACATTCTTTTGTAGAGGGCTTAAGAGATTCTTTGAAGGACGCGGCAGCGCAACACAATTATTCCTAGACTTTTGATCTAAAATTGTCTTGTTCATTTTTGTCAGTTACACTGAACTTATTCTTGGAGTAATTGGAGTCAGTATAGTGGCTAAGAGTTTGGACTCTGATTATAGGAAACCTTGGTTCAAATCTTAACTCTTCTTATAGCTGAGTGACATTGGATATGTTGCTTAGCCTTCCCGAGCCTCTCAGATTTTATGGGGGTTACTATAGGACTGTGGGCAGATTAAGTGAGATAATGAATGAGAGGTTCTTAGCATAGATCTCAGCAAAACATTGTCCCTTCATAACAGATGACTGGTATTGCTGTCATTCTGAATGGGTGGGCATGGAGCCAAGAGAATTCAGTGACTTGAATAGTAACTACAGCAACACCAGCAGTAGGGGAGTTACGGATATTGCAAATATAATAGACACAGGACAGAATGACACCCATTAATGGTGCCTCCACACCTCAGTCCAGTCCTGACGCTCAACTTAACATATTTCTACTCATTCTATCTCTAATTATCATCTCTGGAGTTGTTCGATATTTTTGTTCAAATTATGAAGAATTGAAGTAACTTGCCCATTTCATTACTGGGCTGAGGTTAGAACCATCTCTTGAATTTCAGTCCATTTCTCTTTGTACTGATGTTTTAGTTTATGGTTCTGTATTAGCAAAACATGTAAGGTAATAATTAGGAAGCATGCTGTCAACCCACGAAACCTGTTTAAACTAAATGGAGTGTTTAAATGTTTGTTGAACATGTTTTTGAAAATTTTAAGTAAGCGAGATATGGTTTCCTGTTGCTGAGCAGTTCTGGTGCCAGGAAAAGTCACCGCATACTAGTTGGGGCAGAAGATCATCTGAGAGTGCTTTGACTTAACTGGTGAAGGAACCTTCTGGTAGCTACACATGGAATGGGTTCTTGTGAGGTTTCCAGTCATATTTAGAAGCGTAGGGAGGTTTACGTATGATCCGTGCATCTTCCAATAGAACATTAGTCTGTAAGGCTGGAAAATTCTTTTTTGTCTTCAGTCTAGTGATGTGTAGGCACCAATCTGCACACTGTTCGTTTTAGATGGTTCTTTACTTAGATTATAGCATATTCTTTTTATGGTAAATGGTTATAAGTAATGTTCTAATCATCACAATTAAAAGGAATATTTTACTGGGAAATAAAGATGAGTCTCTGTTGGAATGTAATATGCTGAAATTCTTAGCTAAAATAAACTATTGTGAATTCAAGCTCACTTAGCCATTTGGTAATAATAGCTCTTTATTATAGTTAACCCATACATTCCTTGTGCTTTAGTTTATGTATCTGCCAAGAGTAGTTTCTGGAAAGTGGAAATAATACAGTTAATTTCCATATTTCAATATTGACTGATAGTTGATTAGCAAAAGTAAAGAATATGTGACACAGGAAAAACAAAACATATTTCTTCAGACAGCAAAAGGAGATTAAGTTTATTTATTGTGTGACTAAGATACTATTTGCTTTTGAATAATTCTAAAGGATTTGTTGTAGCATGGTATGAAATAATTATCATTATTAAAATAGTGACAAAACAAATGATGAGTAAGGCTCTTGATGATAGATAAAAAGGATATATTATATCAAATAAGACATGTAGTTGAAAGATGCATAAGCTTAGCTCCTTTGGGTTGTGCCAGGTAACTAACAATATTGCTAACATGTTTAAATTATTGGGTAAGAGTGAATCATTAGTAAAAACAAGTGATTGACAATATGTCATAAAATCAAATCCAGCTTTTTGAATATAAGTTATTTGAGATTGTGGCGAAAGAACCAAGATGAAACATGAGAAAACGATAACCAAGCTATTTAAGCTTATTTTATACTGAATTATGGGGAGTTTTGAAAAATACCTAAAATTACAGAATTGACATCAATATTTCTTCATATTTATTTAAGGCCCCTTAAAAATAAAAGAAATAAATATAAAACCTTACAGGCTAAATTGATACTCCATTTTATCCTCCCTCCAATGTTCTTCTCCAGGTCCACACCCTGCCTCTACCTGACCCTTCCACCCAAGGCCACTGTTGTCGTGGTTTGATGGATTCAAAAATCTTTATATAAATATGTACCTATTAACAGTATAGAGCAAGCTTTATATAATTTTTAACTTTACATTTATGGTGTCATGCTTTACATATCAATTTTGCAGTTTGGTATTTTCACTCATGATCATGTTTTGAGGTCCATCTGTTTTAAAAAAATTTTGAGCTAGTTCATGCCTTTCAGCTACTTTCTAGTGTTTCATTGTATGAATACATTTTATTTATGCTTTTGCTTATTGAAGTATACATAGGTTGTCTCCAGACATTGATTTTCCAGTAAGAAGCTCACCCAGAGAAAGTAAATGGATTTTTTAAAGCAAGACCGAAAAATAAATACCATAGAAACCTAACATAAGACTTAATTCTGTAATTATACAGAATGCATCTCTGGGTGCATGTTTTTTCTGTAATTATGTATATGATGTTATTTTTAAATATAAGGACTGCCTACAAATAGAAAGATATTAGGAATAGTCCTTTGTTTTTCTTTCTCTTGTTGTCAGATGCCTCAGGTTGAAGTGCATTTCTTTGTGGAACTCTATGAAGTGACTGCTGGGGCAGCCATCAACCACAGTGCCAGGTTTGCATGGATTAAAGTCTTACCAAGTGATGAACTTCAGAGCCTCGTGTACTTTGCTGTGGGTTCTCGGCTGGCAGTGGCTCACAAGAAGGTCACCTTAATCAGTTTGCAGGTGGCCAGAGATTCTGGGACAGGACTAATGATGTCTGTTAACTTTAGCACCCAGGTAAGCATGGAGTATATATTCATGCATGTTTCGATTTTCTTCTCTAACTGTAGCAAGGGTGATGAAACAGATGATAATTCATACATTATTTTCTGATGATACCATCATAATTTATGTTAGCATATTAAGTTTTATCTTTGAAACAGCTCAGTTTTTCACTCATCAGTAACAGTGAGATATGTTTTAAAATGATAGACGTCTCTATTTTTCTTTCTCTTGGCAACATTGATTATATAGTGTGAAGTATCTTACATAAATCTATCCTGTAAAACCTCTAGGGAGTCAGGATGTCTTCAGAGTGAAACTGGGCAAGACCAGAAGCAGAAAGGAAGGGTCTTGTCCTGGTTCATAGCTGAATGAGTTTTACATTTTCTTCTTCAGAACATCCAGCACTAACTGATCTTTCTGAGTCTTCAAATCCATGAGTTCATGAGGCCTCCCTGCCCACTTTCCACACCCTTCCTGTTAGGTGACATCAGGTAAAAGGGAGCAGGTGGGCATCTGGGGACTCAGGAGAGAATGCTATGACACTCAGTGATCAAATTCTCAACTTTGTCCAAACAACACCATCTATCTTTTTTGGCATTATTTTTTACTTTGTTTTAGCAATGAAATAGTAAAACAAAAATATATCTTAGCTCTGCTTGAAGCACGATTCTGAGGATTGTAGCTTGCCTTCCTTAGTCCTCTCTTTTATCCCTTCGACCTTATCCAGGAATCCCACAATTTGAACACTACCATTCTGATCAGTGTTGTCATTTTTCCTATTTCAAGATTCCAAACCTGGTGACTCTTTAGGCCCCAAGGTTACGAAGCTTTATTAAAAGTCCTCTTTAGTAGGTGCTTGGTTGTGTCACTACTGGGGGACTCAATCAAGAACATGCTGTGGATAAAATAGAACATATATATGGCCAGGATGTTGTAGCAGTCTCATGAGTCAGGGATGGCAGGGCAGGTCTCCAGCTCTGGGTTAGTGCATAGTCCTGGAAGCTTGCCAGGCCGAAGTCTTATTGTTATGACAGAATCCACAGCTCAGCAAACAAGAATAAAAAACTCTATTATATGAGACCCTAGAAATAAACTGTTCTAAATAACCTTGAAGCAGCATGAACACAGAGAGAAATATTGTGATTAATGGAGGGGAGCTTTAGTATTTTTAGTAGAGTATTTAAGATGGAATAGAAGTGAGAAGTATGTGTTTTATGATCTTCTCCCATGAAATATGTGCCGTAGTCTGCTCGCTACTTTGAAAAGCGAATGAAGGCAGGACTAGAAAGGAAGAATAGATGATGTGAAGTCAGAGGCACATTTTAAGTCAGTTCATACACTCGAAGAGAGAGAAAATGAAGTTGCCCAAAGAAGGACCTGAATGCCAACATTTCTAGCATGTTTATTTATGTTTTTTTCTACATTCTTCATGTGTGATTTTTTGTAAAACTCATGCTGGCCATCACTAGCATGTAAGTCACAAAAGACACTTATTTATGGAACAGTATATTTTTAGGAGTTTCCAATTTGCCTTACTATGATGGTTAATTTTATGTGTTAACTTAATTATACCATGGGATATCCATATACTTAGCCAAACATTATTTTGGGTGTTTCTCTGATGACATTTTGGCATGAGATTAATATTGACATCAATAGACTGAATAAAGCAGATTGCTCTCCGAATATGGGTGGGCCTCGTGCAATCAGCTGAAGGCCTGAATAGAAGAAAAAGGCTGACCATCCCCCAAGTAAGAGAGAATTCGTCCTGCCTGATAACCTCTGAATTGAAACACTGGCATTTCCTGCCTTTGGACTTAAACTAAAACTTTGGTTTTTCCTGGGTCTCAAGCCTGCTGGCTGTTGGACTGGAATGACACCTTTGGCTCTCCTGGTTCTCAGGCCTTCCAGCTTCAACTGGAACTAGACTATCACCTTTATTCGGGCTCCAGCTTCCCAAATCACCCTGCAGATTGAGGCTGCTTAGCCTCCATAACTGCATAAACTAATGATCTTAATATAAAGCTCTCTCTATACATATACATAAACTAATGATGTTAATATACATCTCTCTATATAATATATATAATCTCTCTCTATATATATATACATAGACATATATAGAGAGATTTTATATATATTATAAATTTTTTCTCTCTATGTATACATAGAAAGAGAAAGAGAGAGAGACACACACACACACATAGTAAAGGATATCTGTGGCAGTGCCGTAATACCAATACCATTTTAACAAATACAATGGAATTGAAGAATGGAATTGGAAACATTTGCTAGAAATAGAGAACTTTTGTTTCTGGGAGGATGGAATAGCTGTGCTTTTCCTGCTAAGTACAACTAAAACCTGAATGTTATATATGAAACAACAGCAGAAGACTCTGAAGGATGGAGAGAAGAAAGCAGATCAGCTAGAGAACTGGGGGCCCAAGGACTGACACATAGTGAGTTCCCAGGATTTTCTTTTTGTCTTATATTCCAGACTTGGAGCTGAAGAAATTGGCCTACAGAAACACTAATGAAAAAGGACCTGAAAGACCCCCACAAAAGCCCCCTCTCTCTAGAAAAGAAGAGAAAGAGGGCAGCCTAGGAAGACTTTTAGATAATTGCTGTATTCCAACCAAGCACCACAGCAGCAAAGACTGGATGGAGAGTCTAAATGTCCACCTTTGCCACAGGCTCAACCTTTCTGCTAGAAGAGTGTCAGGTTACCTAGTGGATAGTCAGAGCTTTCACCACTACCTAGGAGTGAAAAGACCACCCAATTTCACCATGGTATCTGTCAGTGGAGACCACTGAGGAAACGATAACAAGGCACTCACACCCTTACTAACCAAAAAGGTATCAATGGAGGCCTAGTGTGGATGCTGGACTCCCACCTCCACCCAGGAATCTTCCTCCCCACCATCAAGTGCCAACAGAGGCCAAGTGGGAATGCCAGACTTCTCTTTCCACCTGACAGTAATACCACGGGTACCTCCCTCTCCCCTGCCAGAGCAATATCAAAAAAAGCCAGCGAAAATAGACTTAAGTAATATCCAGAGTCTCATAAGATTATATGCACAATGTCAAGGTTTCAATAAAAAAGCATTCATTATACCAAGAACAAGGAAGCTCTTAAATAGAATGAAAAAGGACGATCAAAAAGTGGCAAAAGCAAGATAGAAAGATTAGAACTATCTGAGAAAATTTTAACACAGCCATCATACAAATACTTCAGTGAGCATTGACAAGCATCCTTGAAACAATAAGAAACATTAAGTCTTAACAAAGAAATAAGAAGTCTCAGCAAATAAATAGAAGACTCAAAGAAGAGCAAATGGAAATTCTAAAACTGAAAAATACAATAACTGAAATAAACAACAGGCTTAACAGCAGAATGGAGGGAACAAAAGAAAGAATTAGCGATCTTAAAGACAGAACATCAGAAATTACCCAATCTAGACAACAGAGAGAAAATAGATTGAAAATAAAAATGAGCTGGGCTTGGTGGCTCAGCCTATAATCCTGCGCCTTTGGGAGGCTGAGGTAAGTGGATTGCCTGAGCCCGTGGGTTCGAGACCCGCCTGGGCAAGCGAGACCTCATCTCTATAGTAACTCAAAAAATTAGCTGGGCGTGGTAGCCCGTGCCTGTAGTTCCAGCTACTTGGAAGGCTGAGGCGGAAGGATCGCTGGAGCCCAGCAGGTCGAGGCTGTGGTGGCCGGGAGTGGCCACTGCACTCCAGTCTG